>VUQJ01032196.1:0-18320 GCA_015108635.1 Andinoacara biseriatus | reverse complement strand
GCAAATTATATCTTTAAATTTGGGGGGGGGGGGGCTAAGCCTTAGCCTGCAGACCTGTGTGTTTGGGCAAGATACTGAACCTCATCAGTGCAAGCATGTGAACATTAGGTTAGAAGTGCTTAGGCTTAATACTGTTATTCATCAGTGAAAGGTAATATCCACTGATAACCAGAGTTCAGAAATGGTGTCTGATGTGCCGTCTCTTTCCATTATGTTCTTGTAAGGACATAAGATTTTGACCAAAATGTGCCATACAGAATAGTCAATAAAAGATTAAAACACATTTAAAAATCATAAACACAAGCTAAATGCAAATGAAAGAAGTCAGTCTGGTTTGAAAGTCAAAGAATAAACATGGGTTTTCAGTTGGGTTTAAAAAATGTTTAGACATGTAGACGTCCTGATAGAAAAGTCAGTTCCGCAGTTTGAGAGCAGCTATTGAAAAGGCCCAATCTCCTTTGTTTATATCTGGATTATGTTTCCAAGGAGGAAGAAGTGTCTCCCCAACTCTTCACCTTCCATGAAGCTGTGTCACAGTTGGTAGAGATGGAGGAGCAGGTCCTAGAGGACCACAGAGCCGTTTTCCAGGTTAGAAAACAGTCCAGCTCATCCTTGCATGAATCCACATAGATAAACGCTCCTGAGAATTAATTCATAACTTCTCTTCATTGTTCTTTGGTTCTGTGTCTCTTTGAGCAGGAGTCTATCCGATGGCTGGAAGATGAGAAGGTGCTGCTGGAGATGACAGAAGAGGTGGATTATGATGTGGAGTCTTATGCCACACAGCTGGAGCAAATCCTAGATCAAAAGATAGAAATCCTCACCGAGCTCCGAGGTATGCCTGAAGCACACGCGCATCACTGACAATACATCTTCCTCCTTTCAGTTAATATTCAATTGTTTATTTTAAAATGTATGAAATACTTTTCCTCTCCTCAACAGATAAAGTGAAGTCATTCCGCTCTGCACTGCAGGAGGAGGAGCAAGCCAGTAAGCAGATCAATCCCAAGAGGCCACGTGCTCTTTAGAGTCTGGAGGGATTTAAGTGGCACATTTGTAAACAACCACTAGATCGGGGGTATTCAACTCCAGGCCTGGAGGGCCGGTGTCCTGCAACACGCCTGAATCAAATGGCTGAATTACCTCCTCAGTACGCAGTCAAGTTCTCCGGAGTCCTGCGACTGATTTCTATATTTGATTCAGGTGTGTTGAAGCAGAGACGCATCTAAAACCTGCAGGATAGCGGCCCTGCAGGCCTGGAGTTGAATACCCCTGCACTAGATGTTTGGCACAACTCGAGCTGACACTAGCAGCTGTGAAAACAAATAAGGACTGTTTAATGTACCAACAGGCTCAATAAATTGCATTTATGATCCCTCTAGTAACAAAAACTGGCTCTCCACTCACACTTTGATCTTGTTAGAAAACTGGAAGGAAACTAGTTTTATTTCCTTCCAATTTAGTTTTTTTTTTTTAATGGATGTTTAGTTTCCTTTCCTTGTACTTAAATTATTTTTCTTTTATACCCGTTTGTACTTCCTTTGAACAGAAACTTTTCGACCTGTTTTAAGAGGAGATCTCGGTCTAATATGCTCAAAGTTTACTACACAAAACCAGTATTTGGTTTCTGGTTTGCTCTGGCTGACATTTCTGCATGTGCACTCTGTGATAGCTTATGTAAACCACTGTTTCATGATTCGGGGTCCCCGGTCGGCATCGTAAAGTCATTCATCATTGTAGGTGACCTCTTCTCCCTTTTGCCCCCCTCCCCAAAAGTTTTTACCAGTTTGGAGGAAGCATTAAACCACAGTGTTTCGTTCCTTCTGTCCCCTGACAGACTTTTACATGTAGTTTTGCTTCAGTCTTTGCCACGTGGCAACTGACTCAAGAAAAACATTTTCCACCCATTTAACACTTTGTTAAAAAAAAAAATGGAACTAGAAAAACTATTAAATGTATAGTGAAGACAACTGACCTATCACAGGTTATGTTGATCAGTGTTTTCGCCAGATGTAATGCTGGATAAAGAAATAAAAGTTCATGTTTCATTTGAATGATGTCTGTGAGAGTGAGTTACCCAAATTATCTTCACCTGCCATAAAAGTTGTTCACAGCACTACATTCATTTCTCACATTTGGCAGAAACTTTAAATGTCTCTTCTGCTTAACCTAACCTCAGTAAGAGTGGGAGAAAACCCATGCAAACACAGGGAGAACATGCAAACTCCACATAGAAACCCACCGGCTAAGGTGGAATCAAACCTAGGCCCTTCTTGCTGCAAGGCTAACCACCGTGCTACCCAAATGTCAAATGCTTTGTGGTATAATAATGGGAACAATTAACTGACAGCAGTAACCAAGTTTGGCAAATGCATTCAAGGTGGGAGTTTTATTTTGAAATTCAACTCACTATCAGTGGCCAATATTTCTACCTTAACATGAGCAGGACATTCATTGCTATTCATTTCCCTCTAGTGGTCACAGTAAGTATCTACATGTGTTCAGTGCATACTGTATGTCCATGTTTTTGGTGTTTTCTGTCCCCAGGAGTCCATGAAGACTTTTGCATTGTTGTGAGAGAAAAAGGTGGTCATTATTTTTGTTTCACAACATTTATTAACTAAGTGTATTCTTTAGTATAATCCTTATTCTGAGTTATCCAGGGCCTACTGGTAGGTTGTTTGTGGTTTTTACACAGTTATGCCATTACCAGGTCATCCCCGGTTTTCTGGTACAAACAAAAACAAACAAAAAAAAAAAAACCCAGGAAGAAGGCATAAAGCAACACTTTTGATGAAGGCATTCAAACTGGTTATCTAGTATGACAGAGAATAACGATGCTTGCTAAAGGAGACCGATTACACTTCTTTCTAGTTCTGTTTCTATTCTGGGACTTCACAGGACTAACTGTACAATTGAGTTACAAAAACAACTTCTGCACGTTTTACAAGGAGAAAAATTTGTGTAATTTAGAAAATTTCTGGCTTTAAATTAATTACATTTTGGAACAAACACTCCAATGAACCTTGAAGTCTTCTCTGTACCAAATGTTATCACACTATATATTTTCACAAATGTAAAACAGCGCTCAATATGAGCTGTTTAAATGCATCTGAAAATACTTGTATGTTTCATCCAGCCATTAGTCTCTTTCCAGAAGCAGGATCAGACCAACCTTCACTGATCTGATCGCAAACTTCTGCCTCACGTGATAAATTTGGGAGACATCAAGATCTTCTCTTTCAGCTTCTTCTGCAAATTAAGAGAAGTGGATTCCTGCAGAGTTGAACGCATGCAGCAGTCTGAGAATGAAGATAAAGAAAACACATTAACACAGTAAAGCCTTTAACTAATTGCAGTCAGCAGTTTATAATGTATGAATGGAGTTATGTTAACCACACACAGGTCACATTTACATTAATGTACCAAACTACGTCATTCAGACATCACAACTATGACAAAAACTGATTTCAAGAGGCATCTGCCATGAGTTACATTTGGCAGGAGTGTGATTGATGCGGTCTCTGTTTATAGGGGATGGAGACACTGGAGTAGGCATATCCATGGAGGGGGACACAGACCTCTACAGGCTAGGCAACACAACCCTGACTGCCATTAGTTATCAGGATGAAATCCTTGGACCCAGTAACAGATCCTATGCTGGTGCAGTGGGGCCTGGGTTTCTTTTCATGCATGACAATGCCCAGCCTCAAGAGGCCAGAGTATGCAGGTAGTTCCTGCAGGATGAGGGAATTGATACCACTGACTGGCTCCCACGCTTGCCTGATCAAAATCCAATACAGCACCTCTCAGACATTATGTTTCAGTCCATCCGATGCTGCCAGGTTGCACCTCGGACTGTCCAGGAGCTCCGTGATGCCCTGGTCCAGATCTGGGAGAAGCTCCCCAAGGACACCATCCATCGTCTAATTATTAGCATGCCCTGACATTGTCAGGCATGCATACAAGCCCATGGGGGCCATACAAACTACTGAGTACTCATCACTCTATAAATTGCAGGCTGCAGTGCTAAAAATAAAGACGTAGAATATCAGCTTACACCATGAAGTCATCAATGTCCATCGACCGGGCTCTCTTCTCACTGAAATCGGCTTCCTGTAAAACACTCTCGATTTTTTTGCTAATGCTGAAGTCAGCTGGGACATCCTGTCAAGACACAGAAAAGGATTTCTGATTTAAACTGGCCAATGGGGGATCTTTAAAGTAGACTGACAACATTGTTGACTTAATATTAACTCACCGAACTGTGAAGAGAACAGTGAATTCTGTAGTTCTTCTCCAGTAGCTGCTCCACTGCTGCAGATCTGCAAATTACAACCTGACATGATCATCTGTTTTTGACTCAACCGGCTTCAGTTTGAGAGGTACTCACTTGAAAGCTGCACTGAGGGTTTTGTTTTTCCTTACAAAGGCTATTCTGACCAGGCCATCCCACTCCTATTCAGAATTTAAAAAAAAAAAAAAAAAGATGCCTTCAGTTTATCTCCTACTTTTAATGAGTAATATCTTACAGCACAAATCATTAACAATCAAATCTAACCTGGAAGTTCACTGGAGGAGGAGGATTTTTCGGTTCTATCCTGACAACACTTGATTCCACTTTGGGAGGAGGGCGGAAATTATTCTTCCCTACCTGATAATAGGGAAAAAACAGAAAACAAACAACACTATGACAAAATAAAATGAGTAAGTGGTTCTCAAACTTGGCTTAGTGGCGAAGCGGCATGACGGCTCCATGTACACAAAACATGGTGGAGAACTTCATTAGTAGCTGTTTCATCAGATGTTCAACACTGCACCCCACCTGTCATGACCCTGCACCCCACAGTTTGAGAAACACTGGTCTAGAGAGAGTTGCTGTTAGCATTAGACAACCAGCACAGAGTGAATGCCGACCTTCATCAGATGATCGACACGAGCCAGAAGCTGCGTGTTGATGGAAAGTCTGCAGTATAGTTTGTCTCCAGGCTTGGCAACCAGGCGCATGGCAAACTCTCTCTGAAACATCAACACGGCACACCTGCAGGGGGAAAAACACACACAAAAAAGTCGGCTTTTGACACTCAGCATGGACATGAGAAGGAGACAAACTTCCTCAGTGGACCTTCGGCTGCGTCTTACCTGAAGAAAGGTCGGTGCAGCAGGAGCTTGAAGACAAACGGTGATGAAATCTGCACAAAGAAAAATTGTATTTGAGGTAAGTGCAATGAACAACACAAACGCTTGTGTGGAGTGACAAACAGGTCTGTACCTGGTAAGGCAAATTAGCCACACAGACGTCAAAGAAAGGCAGATCTGTTTTCAGTACATCTCCAATCAAGACCTGAAGCTTGGTCTGTAAGGGCCTGACGGAGAAAAAGTTTTATTTGATCACTTTAAATTTATTTACCACTTTTACACATATACAGTATATGTGAGAACAGCGCTGCTTTGTTCACTCACGTGCACTGTACTCTTTTCTGAAGTTCAGCCACTAATCTGCAGTCCAACTCACAGGCAACAACCTGCAAAAAAGGGCAATTAAATTTCAGATTAAACTTCAAAAATCTGTGTTCACACATGCTTTTCTTTACTGCAGCACTGAAGAAATGCCAAACTTCACAGACTGTACACTGCTGTGAAAAAGCATTTGCCCCCTTGCTGATTTTTTTTTCACATTTATCAAACAAATTTTACTTTTAGTCAAAAATAACCAGAATCAACACAAAATGCAGTTTTTAAATTATGATTTCATTTATTTAAAAAAGCTATCCAACCCTATCTGGCCCGGTGTGAACAAGTAATTACCACTCCTTTGTGTAACTAGTGAAATGAATTAAAGGTGATTAACCTAAGTGAAGTGGACTAAAAGATCTCAAAAAACAACACATTATGCCACAAAGTCAGTGACAGCTATCAGTCTGGAAAGGGTTACAAAACCATATTTAAGGCTTTGAGACTCCAGTAAACCACAGTGAGAGCTGTGAGCGCTAACTTGCCTCAGTTAAGGTCAGAGGTCATGATTCGACAATAAGAAAGAGACTGAGGAAAACTGTATCAATGGGAGAGCTCCAAGGAGAAAACCACTGCTGACCAAAAAGAGCACAAACACTCACATTTGTCAAAAAACATCTTAATGATACCCCAAATTTTGGGAAGATATTCTGTGTACTTACAAGACAAAAGCTGAAATTTTTGGGAGCTTAGAGTCCCGTTACATCTGGAGTAAAACTAACACAGCACTTCATAAAAGAACATTATGCCAACAGTCAGACATGGTGGTGGGAGTGTGTTGGTCTCTGGCTGCTTTGCTGCTTCAGGACGACTTGCTGTAATTGAGGGAACCAAGAATTCTGCTCTCTACCAGAAAATCCTGAAGGACAATGTTTGTGCCCTCAAGCACACTTAAACAGGCCGTACAACCCTCCACTGTGGCTGAATTAAAACTGCAGCTGCAGACGACCCCCCCCCCCCCCAATATGTTGCTTTGTATGTCCTCTCAGATGGCTGTTCTGAACAGAATTTTGTTGTATGTAAAGTGATTAATTTCGTTGTATGTATGATGACAATAAAGTTCTCTTCTATTCTAATTCTGCAAACAAAAGTGGGCCAAAATTCATCCACAGTGCTGTGAAAGATTCATTGTCAGTTATCACAAATGCTCGACTGCAATTCTTGCTGCCAGGCTGGGATGCAGTGTAAAATGTAAAGAAAAAAACAAATGTAATTATTAGCCTATTTTTAAAAATACATGTTCACTTTGTATCTTTTGTCAGCAAAGCATTAAAAAAAAAAAGCTGAGCCTCAAAAAGTTGCAGAACATTTCATAACAAAAAAAAAAATTAATGAAAAAAAAATATATATAGATTTTTAGGTTTCAACATTTGACAAGTTTACATTATTCTAAAATATATATTTTAAATTATTAAAAAAAAACAGGCTTCCTGTATTTATTGTCATTGTACAGAATATAATAGCATTACTCTTATTAATGAATCTCAGCTTGGAAAAAGACCCGCGACAGTTTGAGCTTCTCACTTTTTTAGCCTTTTCCAGCAGCTTAACCGTCATGTTACCAGTACCAGGTCCCACCTCGAGCACCACGTCTGTCGGCCTTAGGGCAGCCTGAAAAAGACACATTACAGTTCAGTTAGAGCTGCTGTAGCCTGTACACGGCAGCCCAGTTTCTATTGTTTAAATACATTCATGTCTTTCTGATTATGTATGCGTTAAAATGCTTTTATTGATTTCTGTTGCAGAGTCGGTGAGCACTTCCCACCTTTTCAATAATTCCATTAACAATCAGAGGATTCTTCAGGATGTGCTGCCCGATGCTAGTGTTGAACATGATCCCTGCAACAGAAAGCAAACTGGACACTGCAGGCTGGCCGTGTGTAACAGCTACAGTCGTGCATATCAGAACACTTAGATCTGTTCAGGTCTCTAGTTCACAGTTTAAGCCAAAAATGAGTCATGAGCCATGTCAGCTCATCTAATCCCATGAGAAAACATCTATGAAGTTCATGCAAAATCCTAAAGCTCTACTCCAAACATTTCATTTGTTTGTTCCCTTCAGAGCTAAATTTGATCTTTTTATTTACTTTTTGAGCCTCTCTACTGAATTCGGTTTTAATGCAACTGAGTCCTTCTTGTACTGTCAATATGTGCACAGCACGAAACCCCGAGGATCATTTCCAAGCTAAACAGCTTTTGTGAAATGTTTTACAATCATCAAGTAAATATGTACATAAATTATTTGCTACCCAAAAAAGAAATAAAAACAAACAGATGTTAATGGGGTATACAATCTTAAGAATGCCTTTAAATATAATGCAGTTCAGTATATGGCCCCAAAACTTCAGTTCTAAACACAAAGCACAATTTTGTAGGTGTGGTTAGTAAAAGCAGGAGTTAGTGTAGCGGCTCACGCTGCAATTTACCGGTATACTTAATAAAATGGCAGGCGAGTGTAGGTCTCTGACCGCTTTAGGGGTCGCCACAATAGATCGTCTGCTTCCTCATTCTATCCCTTGCACCCCCTTCTACCTCTTCTGCATGACCTCCTTCACTTCATCCATGAATCTTCTTTGTGGTCTATTTTTTCCTCCTTCCTGGCAGCTCCGTGTTTAAAATCCTATGTCCATATATCCACTATACCTCCTCTGCACAAGTCCAAACCATCTCAAGGTCGCCCCTCTCCATCTCCAACCTAAGCTGACCCTCTGATGTACTCATTTCTAATCTTGTCCATCCTGGTCATTCCCAATGAACATCTTAGAATCTCCAGCTCAGCCTCCTGTCTTTTTGTCAGTGCCTCCATCCTCAAACCACACATCATAGCGCTACCCTCTCGTAAACCTTCCCTTTTCTCTCTTGCTGCTATCCTTCCGTCATGACAATCACCCCTGACCATTGTCTCCATCCACTCCACCCTGCCTTTTCATTCCTCTTCCCTCCAGTGCATACCTCCAACTCTCCAGGCTCTCTTCCACCTGCTCTCACTACAGATCACACTGTCATCTATGAGCATAATAGTCCACAGAGACTCCTGCCTGACCTCATCCGTTAGCCTGTCTATCATCATAGCAAACAAAAAGGGGCTCAGAGCCGATCCCTGATATAATCCCACCCCCATCCTGAACCCATCTGTCACTCCTACTGCTCACCACTGTCCTCATACACGTCCTGCACCACCCTTGTATATTTCTCTGCCACTTCCGACTTCCTCATGCACTACAACAGTTCTTCTCTTGGTATCCCATCATATCCTTTCTATGCATCCACAAAGACACAGTGCAACTCCTTCTCACCTTCTCTACATCAATACTCTCAACACAGTTAAAAAACTAGTTATGCAACAAAATAACTGAACATAAGATGACAGTCAATGGAAAGTATGTAATATTAGCATTTCAAATAATAAGAGATAATTCCTGCTCACTGATAGAAACTACTCCGATTTCTGGCACCAAGATGCCAAATAATATTTTCTCTATCCCACTTTCATTCTTGAGTTCTCAATTCAGGCAGATACTGTGTTTATCCCATTTTTAAAGTGCTCTTCTGCTCCCATTCCAAGCAGCGGTTTCCAGATACTCTCTCTATCCTATTTGTTACATTTGTTTGCTCTTTCTTCCAGCATCAAGTTGCCAAATCGTTCTCCATCCCCAGAGTTGAGCCTTCTCCAGGTCTGCGTTTAATCTCAATAAAACATAGAAACCAGATGTTACAACATACAAATGTTGCTGCAGATGGGATTACAGCTGATCCATAGTTACGTTTCCACCACTCAGGTGCCCATGTCAGTGTTCATGCTGGTTCCAATGAACCAGCGAAACGCTTAAGAACGGGCCCGCGTTTCCACAGCGCTTTGTGAACCCTCCTTTACGTCTGAGTGTGGGTGGGTCCTCGTCTGGACACGGAAGTCAAAGGGGAAAAACGTAGGAGAACACGCTTGCCTTTCTTGTGCTGCGAACTCATTTTATGCCCCCCCTCCCAAAAAAAATACTACTGCAGCACCTGTGTGTGGCACAAGGTAAACACAGACAGTGATTATGAGCAAGACGACAAGTATGTATTTTGCACCCTTTTATCTGTGATATGAACTAACACAAAGCAGCAAGTTCAGCCTCAGGGCCTAACCTAATTCACTGCCAGGAAAATTGCATTGTTTTTCTCGTGTAATACACACCATGCAGTGAAATAGCGGTAGAAAACTTTACGTTGAGATGGCAGAGCCACGCCCTTCTGACACTTTCGTCACACGTTCTTGATTCCAGACCACCTAGCTTGCGGTGCCGGAGTTGAACCCGCTTTTCGGCTGAGCACCGACTGCATTCGCGGTGGAAAAAACGTTGAATGGCTCAAACACTGGCACCCGGTCAGTGGAAAAAGGGCCAGTGTGCACTGCCTTCTGACATGGCAAGGTGGCAGTTCCTCCTCATTGTTCATGCTGGAAGCTGTGGGAATCTGTTGCAAACAAAAGCTCACTCAGCTCATATTTGACACCAGGATGCCTGTTGTTCTCCCAGTTTCTTCTGGGCTAGATTCAGCCCAAGAAAATGTCTATTGTGCATTAAACACCTTATTATGTCACTGCAATCTGGGGGCCCCATCAGTTGGTCTCCTGATCTAGTGTCTTCATGGCTTTCGGTGTGGCCAGTGTAATTCCAGGCCAGGATCTTCTCTTTCATCTTCCAGTCACTGTTGGAAAGCTAAATAAATTGCAGAAGCTAAACTGTTGTCAGGAAATAAACCCCATGGTCTCAATGTTGCATTCTCAGCTCTCCACACACACTGTTCCATGCAACAACTTGTATGGCCAAACGTTTTTGATCTGTACTACTTTGACTACAAATCGAAACTAGAGGGATTCTCTGATCTAATTTCTTTCCTTCAGATCACACACATTTATATGCTGGGAAAGCTGAGAGATAGTTACTAAAGCAGTCCATCTATTGTTGAATTTCTAACATTTTAAAACCCATTACATTACCAATTACCGTTTTAAGGAATCAAGCAATTCTGTCTAGAAACTGCTGAGAACTTGACCACAGCTGCAGTTTAATCTGCAGCTGTGGTCCTGCTCTCATCTTTTTTTTAACTCCATCTTCTGCACTTCTCTCTGGCACCGAGATATCATTTGGCTTTTACATGTTGGCAGCCTTCAGATAGGATGAATTAACAGTTCAGCTGCCTATTCATCAACTTTCTCAGTACAAGTTGCAAGATGAACATACTGCTTCTGTCGTTTTCATCATCTACCTACATCTTTGAGCTACTGAGGGCCAATTCTCCCTTCTACAAGTGATTCCACCTTTCAACAAAGCAGAGACAAAACCTTCTGTAGCCTGTAAGCTCCCATATGCCAAGTATCAATAGGTTAATAGTCAATTTCGCAAAAGAATTTCAGGTGTTAGATGACACACCAAAATGGACTGGTACTTAAATAGCACTTTCTTACTACAAGCCTCATTCACAAGAGCATTTAATCCAACATTCTCTCACCCAGAAGAATGCATCAGCGACAACTGTGGGTTCAGTATCTTGCCCAAGCATTCTCTGACATACAGGCTAGAGGAGCTGGGATCGCATCACTAACTTTCAGATTGGTAGAGAACCTGCTGTACCTCCTGAACCACAGCTGCCGAGTCTATGAATTGTCACTTGCACCACATATTCATTTGCTCTCCTTTCTTTGCCACATCCTTCCTCCCAGTTTTTCCTCTGGCTGGTATCCTCTCAAAGGTATCACAAGATCTGACACCACCAATCCTCAGAGGCCTTCACCACACTGCAGCCCCTGATTATCAATGAACGTTTGTTATTCATATAGTAAATGAACAGTATTAAAAACGAACATTTCAAATAATACATTTATTAATATATCAGCAATGGCTTTCAAAACTTCATACAAAAGTCCGCTTTAGGCAAAATATCCACACACACACACACACACTATTGCAAAAATAGTAAATCTGATTTTAATCAGAACGATGCAGTTGTTTCTCTATGTACAGGATTTATTCGATTAACCACAATCAACTAATTTGACAAATGTGTTTACATTTGTTCACACTCAAACAGTGTATACACAAAACAGAAAATAGCTGGATTAACCATCGCAGTTATGACAAATGAGCAATTTGCAGGAGGTAAACAAAAGTTAAAGGGTTTAAAGCAGCTGCTGAGCCAGACCTGAAATGCGAACGTTAAGAACTTTCACGTCAACAAAAGTGACGAGTTACAGCAGCCGTTCCTATGGAACGCTGTAATTGTTTAGACTGATAACCGAGCTGAGTGTGCAAACTCTGCACATACATGCCATGGACTCAAACTTTAAAGCCCCGCATGCTAACATGCTAATGGTAAAAGTACACGCCAATCCCTTAGAAACGTACCTTGGTTTTTCACCTCTTGGTGCTGCCTGCTTTTCTTTGTCGCTTTTACCTTCGGCATTTTATTTTGTTTTAGAGTCAAAAATAGAGTCAAAGTCAATTTTTAAACAATTAGCCAACGCCGACCCGCCTGGACTCTGTAAACACGTGTAATCCTTCACGGTGTTGCTCCTTCTCTTCTTCACTGAAAGGAAAAGCTGCAGATTTCGTCTCTTTGATCGCTTCCTCCGCGCCCCCTAGGGGAGACCTGACATTTTGCTTTTAAAGATAAAACGAAAACTGTTTTTAAAACAGTTTATTTAGACAACACAACACAAACATAAATGACTTCCATCTCTATTCAGAGATGGGAAACTCCTCAAGTGTCATGGCGATGTCTCGAAGTTTGGGATCGTCCAACCAGTTGACTTTACAGGCCAAAAGGATGCCCTGAAGAAGAAAAACAACACACTCACTTCCTTATCAGCATTTACACATTTTAACACTGTCATCAGTTATTTTTGTTAAAGTTTACCCTGAGAACATTTTGTGTCATGATGGCCATCTTTTTATATTTCTCCAGGTTTGCTTGGCCCTTCTCCAACGCAGCCTTGTACTTTTCCATATCTGGGTACTCTTTCTTTGACGACAACGCTTCCATCTGTTTGATTTTCTCATGCGTGAGCCGTTTCATCTCTGCAGGCAAAAAGATTACTTTAATCCACAGTCAAAACAGCTAATAAGTATGAAAAAATAACTGAAAAACAGATTTCTTTCCCATACAACATACCAAGTCTGTTCTTCTCCATTTCTGTAATTTCATCTTGAAACTTCTTGGACTCCTGTTGGAAAACAGGAGAGATGTGGGTATGAAACTCAACTTGGAGCAACATTAGCTGTCAGCTGTAGCAATTTAAAAATGCAACCTTGAAGCAGCTGTTGTTGTGAACTGGCACTATAAAAATGAAATGGCTTGAGACGTTTGCACAGTACCGTAAGCTATCACAGCAGCCTAATGACAAATGTGCAATCTAATCTACATCTGATCTATATCTACACACAAAGCAATAGAAAGGCAGAGAAACACTTCAAAGAGGAATACACAAGGAAGCTGCTTACCTGTTGGAGGTGTTTTATGTGTGAACAAAGACTCATACAGCGGTCACTTATGGCTTTCAGGGCACTGATGGAAGAAAAAAACCCCAAAACAAACACTTAACACATAAAAGGGTTTGACAAAAATAAATCAAAAAATAAAAATGTACTTCAGTTGTTTCTGTATGTTGCGAATTGACTCACTCAGCTTCAGAGTCACTCCAGTTCAGCTTTTCGCCGATAGCGTGCCACATCTGCATCCTGAAAGAAACCAGAGATGATCAATGATCCATCTGTTAAGAACAGAACCCGAATTCTAAAAAACTAATAATGCAAGCGCCCATTTACCTGTGCAGGGCCAATGTGCTGTTAAAATGAAGCGTCTTCACACTTTCGAGCTCACTCATACATTCTGGCCTGCAACATCGGTGTGGCAGCATTATTTTTGTAATGAACTCCTTTGAAACATTTGGTTTAAAATCTGGATCCACATCAGTCAAAATGTCAAATACTCACAGGTCTCTCTCTGCTTCAGATGTGCTGCACGACCTTTTGCTTTTTCCTGTCAGGGGCAACTTAAATGAATTTGTGTCCTTAAAGAAATATATCCGTGTAATCGAGAGAACTGTTTTATACCTGCATTGAGCTGTACTGCCATCTCAAAGCACTGGCTGGACATCTGCTGTTTTATTCTGTGAAGTAAAGACCAGAGGCAACATGCACAATACAACTGGATTAAAGACAACTTTAAACACCCATGTTGTTGTGAGAGATGCGGAGAACAAACCTCAGCATGTCTGCAGGTGAGGTGTGTGTCTGTCCGGTGGCACTGTCAGGAGCGTCATTTAGCTCCACGGTCCTCACCACGTGATTGAGGTTCCCCTCGCTGTCAGATGAATCCATCACAAAAAAGTGGAATTGTGCCTGGAGACAAATCAAACCACAGAGATGGTTCATGTGAGATCACGCGTGGGTCTAATCCAAAGTCAAGTAACTACTACTTACACCACTGCATCCAACACTTTGCATTGTGCTTGGTGACTTAAGGCTTAGATGCATCGGCTCAGCTATAGAAACCCTTTCCATGAAGCTCTCTGCACACTGTTACTGAGCTAAATCGGAAGGCCACGTGAAGTTCACAGGTCTGTAGCGACTCTTTCTCTAAAGAAAATTGGCAACCTCTTTACTATGCACCTCAGCATCCACCGACCCCCCTCTGTGACTTTATGTGGACTAACAGTTTGTGGGTGATTTGCAGTCATTCCAATCACTTCCTCTTTGTTATAATGCCACTAACAGTTGACTGTGGAATATTTAGTAGCTAGGAAATTTCATGACTGACTGCACAGGTGACATCCTGTCACAGTACCACACTGGAATTAACTGAGCTCTGAGAGCGACCCATTCTTTTACAAATGTTTGTAGAAGCAGTCTGCATGCCTAGGCGCTTGGTTTTATACACCTGTGGCCGTGGAAGTGAATACTGTTTGGCAATATAGTGCATCTCAAAATTTCAACCTACTGACATACTTCTAAGAAAATAACTTACAAATTTTGAGTTGAGTAGAAATTTTTAGATACTTAACTTGAAATTTGGCTTTGCCAATGAGGTGACTTGCATGACTTGTATCAGGATATGACACTGGGAGGTCACATCTCCCAGCACTATAGAATATTATGTAGTTGAAGTTGGGTTAATTCTCACAAGAAGAAAATTGTAGCAGGCAGCATATGAGATTTCCTGTCTGTAGCCCGTCACTATAATCACTGAAATCTGTGGTTCTTCATCGGCAGAACATGCACGGAAACGCATCCGGATACGAACAAAGAGGCTGACGCTCCTGCCACCTGTGCCCGCACAATGGACCCACTTCTAAACTCACTCCAACCCCCTGCTCTTCTTGTCATCTCATAAAAATAAGAATTTAAAAAAAACAAAAAAAAAAAAAAACAATTAACCTGGCCTGCTCAGCTTTTATTTTTTTATGATACACTTTCACTGTAGTGTCATCGCCTCAAAGTGCCACGAGTTCCACATTTGTGCAAACACATGCGGTCCTTACGGATTTTTCCTTTAATTTCTCACCCGGCGGTTTGATAGTCAAGCATAAAGCAAGATGCAGGCTTCAGGTTTAGTACAAAAGGTAGAGAGAGAGAAAAAAAAAAGGAAGCTGTAATCTGGACTACAGTGCAGCCCCCGGTTCGCTGCACAGCCCAGCTCTGCGTTGTAAACATGCAGTTGATATTAGCAGCTCCAGTCAGAGCAGATCAACTTCATAAGGTGACCGCAGCTGTTTTTGTGCAGCTACCATCTTAACACTATAACTAAAGTGGATTTATTTAAAAGCAAATTCTTACCTTTCGGAACGTCCTAAATGATGCTTAAAGTCCAAATTGCACAAACTGAGCAACGCCTGCGAAGCCTCTGTTAGCTTTAGCTGGTTAATGTCAGTCATCGAGTGTGACGGCAGGTGAACTCCTCACACACATCTGTACAGGTGCTGTTCAGCGATCAATTGCGCAATAGGTATCAATGTTGTCACTGCGCTAAATAGGTTATTGGTACTCTTTGGGATGGATTAGCAAACCAGTCTACAGGTTCAGTACCGCCACCTACCGGGCTGGAGTGGAAAACTGTAGCCTGGCAGTAAGAAGTGTCCACGTTATCGCAGTTCTTTCGCTCATGCACCTCCAGCAAGGCTGCTTGGATTAGCTTTCTTTAATGCTCATTTTAACCTTTAATGACAAATTTTTATATACATGTTCATAAGTGAACAACTTACCTACCAGCCTACCTACATACCAACTACTCAATACTCGCGCCTAGACTACGGTTGAGCAACTAGTTAATTATGTTAACTAGCTATTATTAAAAAAAAAAAAAAGATTGGCATTACTCTTCTCTATTTATGTCTTCTTTCTTACTTGTACAGCCAGTCTGATATAAGCATTTAGTGGCCCAGAGCACTAAAAATGTTGCATTATAACACATATAGGGGGAAAAAAAACAACCCTATAAATTTCCACTTCGCAAGCAACTTTTATTACTAAAACAGTATCATCTCTTAATGACTTAAATTATTTGTCAACATAAATTTCCCAGCATATTCACTCCTCTATAGTAGTTCAAGTCAAAACTATTTTATTTAATTGCAGCAAATGACAACAGTTGCCTTAAGGCGCATTATATTGTAAGGTAAAAAAATAAAAAATAAAGTACAATAATATAGAGAAAATACAACAGTCAAAACGACTCTGAGTAAGCACTTGGCAACAGTGGGAACCTTCCCACTGTTTTAATAGGAAGAAACCTCCAGCAGAACCAGGCTCAGGGAGGAGCAGTAATCTGTCATGACCGTTTGGGGGTCATTGGGGTGTGTAGGGTGTCTTGCTGTAGCATTTTGAAGGCTTTTCAGGGAGCTTTTAGGTCAGCCTGATAATAATGAATTACAACAGTCCAGACTTGAAGTAATAAATGCAGGAATTAGCTCTTCAGCATCACTTTGAGACAGGATGTTTCCAATTTTAAAAATATTACACAAATGCAAAAAGCAGTCCTAAATATTTGTTTGCATGTGCATTAAAGGACATATCCTGGTCAAAAACGACTTCAACATTTCTCAGTGTTACTGGAGGCCAAGGTAATGCCATCCAGAGTAAGAATCTGGTTAGACACCATGTTTCTAAGGTTTGTAGAGCCGAGCACAAGAAATTCAGTTTTAATTGAATTTAGAAGCAGGAAATTAGAGGTCAAACAGGTCTTTATATCTTTAAGACATTCCTGCAGTTTATCTAACTGGTGTTTGTCATCTGGCTTCATGGATAGATAAAGCTGGGTATCAGCTGTTTAACAATGAAAATGTATGCAATACTTTCTAATAATACCACATAAGGGAAGCATGTGGGAGGCTCAAAGCCTTCAGTGTCTGTAATAAGTTCCTACACACTTTTTACCAGTCTGTTGTGGCAAGTGCTGTGTTTTCAGGGGTGGCTTGTTGAGGAAACAGCATCACCGCAAGGGACCACAACAGACTTGATAAGCTGGTCAAAAAGTGTGTTTTTGTGATGGGTGGGAGAGCGGGCTATGTGGAGGAGGTGGTGGAGAAGAGGGTGAAGGGTCTCATGCAGATCATCCGCAGCTACAGCAAACATCCTCTGTATGAGACTGTAAGGTCAGAGAAGCATCCAAAGTAACAGGCTCCTCTTGATGCACTGTAGGACTGAGAGGTTCGGGAGGTCATTTGTTCCTGCAGCTGTGAGGTTGTACAACACCTCTTGATGTGTGTATTTTTTTCATTTGTTTATGTCTCATTTGTTTTATGTCTTTCATGTCTGGTTGCACTGAGGGTGACTTGTGATGTTTCGTGTGGTGATTTGTAGTTGCTGTAGGACAAATGAATTTCCCCAATGGGAATTAATAAAGTATCTATCTATCCATCCATCCATCTATTGTGTAAATAAAATTGGTCCTAGCACAGAACCCTGTGGAACTCCATAATTAACCTTAGTGTGTGAAGACTCCCCATTAACATGAACAAATTGGAGTCTATTTGATAAATACGATTCAAACCACTGCAGCACAGTATCTTTAATACCGATGGCATGCTCTAATCTCTGTAATAAAATATTATGGTCAATAGTAGCAAAGGTTTCACTGAGGTCTAACAGGACAAGCACGGAGATGAGACCACCGTCAGAGGTCTATAATTAGCTAAGACAGTTGGGTCGAGTGAGGACGTTAAGTAATGGTTTACTGCCACCTTAAAAACCTGTGGTACATAGCCAACTAAGAATCAATCTTAAATGTGTTCAATTAATGGTAGGACTTTGAGCATTCTAGTAGGAATGTGGTCTAATATACTGGTTGATGGTTTGGAGCAAGTAACTATTGAAGTTTACTTGGAAAGATCAATCGTAGAGAAAGAGTAAAATAATTGCCAGCAGTACTGAAAATAGCCGAATGTAAAGCTATGTCTTTGAGACAGTTACGAATAATTTTTTTAATAAAAGGTTAAACATTTATTTGTGAAGAAAGTTGTGAAGTCATTACTAGTTAAAGTTAAAAGGAATACTCGTCTCAACAGAGCTCTGACTCTTAAAAAGAAACCTGGCGTTGTTCTTGTTTTCTTCCATCAGTGACGAAAAGTAAGATGCCCTAGCTTTACGGGGACTTTTTTTTAAAATAGCACAGCAACTCTTTTTCCCAGGCTAAAGATCTTCTAAATTAGTGCAACGCCATTTCCTCTCCAGCTAAAGGTTATCTGCTTTAAGCTGGAAATACCAGAAAAAAAAAAAAAAAAAAAAAAAAAAAAAACAAAATTTTTTTTTTTTTATTTTTTTTTTTATATT
>VUQJ01032195.1:0-21434 GCA_015108635.1 Andinoacara biseriatus | reverse complement strand
TTGTTTGTGTATAAAGCAGTCTTCAAAAAAAAAAGAAATCTATCTAAATTCATCTACCTAAATCTATAAGTCCTTTTATTTTTTTTAAGTGTGTTTTTCAGTGTGTGTTATATCAAAGACCAGGTGTGTCCAGGCGCTTTGTATGTGAATTCAATAGCTCCTGGTGGTAGTACTCCATATATTTATAAGGAACTAAACATGACAGTAATAACTATAACCTGACGCTCCATTAGTTTTCTACAGGACACATTTTACAGTATGCTAAACATATGGAAAACATCAGATTTACTTTAAGTGATGTCAAACTAATACTGCTGCTGCATACAGGTGTCTGGAAGGAGTCATAACATCGCAGACTCATGCAAATTTCAAGTATATGCAATGAGCAGTTGCCTAACAATGTATCAATTTTTGAAATGAATAAAATATCACACTTTCACATTTAGCCTTTCAAATCTGAGGACATTTCAACTTTTCACTTTTCCTGTAAATTAAGAATTTGGGGTCAACCTGACAGCTGATTAGTCAGATTGCCAAGACCTTGAGCAGTGAACACCTGACCCAGCTACCAGTGATATTCCCGCTGGCTGGGTCATTTGCGTAATGTTATTCCGCTGACCTTTTCCCCACGTTTGTCTCTCTCCTCACAATGCTCAAGAGGAAAATTATTTGTATAATAATTGTAATAGCAATAAAGCAACATGTGATTTCAATATCACCTTTCTAGTACTGGTGTAGTTCACCACTTCTGGCCGGATGTGTCAGGCCACACAGCCCATATTTTTTTCTTCTAATAAAAACAATAATAGAGTTATTGTTTTTTCAAGGAAAAGTTGAAAAAAATGTATATGGTTCTAGATTCTGAATAACATATGTTCTTATTCACTTTAATGCCTTAAATAGGAATACTCTGGGGATACTGACAAGACAATTTGGCCTTTGGCATTTTGGACTATCAATGAGAACTCCAAATGAATAAATGGAGCCCTATAGTGGAAATCAAGGAAAGCAGGAAATGAAATATAAAACTTGTAAAACAAAGCAGTAAAAATGGTGTATCAGAATGTATCTGATTCTTAAAACAAGCTAAACGAGGCAAAACCCCCTGGCACTAGGCGTTTACTTCATCATTTAACCTTGAAAAATAAGAAGCAACACATTTGAGGAAAACTGCAAACTTAGCCAATCAGGAAGTACAAGTTGGTCCAGTAATTTTATTACTGACTTCTTCATTTTCTGCAAGCTGCATCTACTAGATCTACTTAATGTCTTTAAAAATAAATAAATAAACGCTGACAAACACAAAAACAACAGTGCACGTGTGTCTGTCAGACGGAAACTACTACTCAAAGAACTAGCCTCACACACTGAATCATACTATAACGATATTAGCC
Source organism: Andinoacara biseriatus (assembly GCA_015108635.1). Lineage (NCBI taxonomy): Eukaryota > Metazoa > Chordata > Actinopteri > Cichliformes > Cichlidae > Andinoacara > Andinoacara biseriatus. Next base: position 20,040 of record VUQJ01032195.1, on the reverse strand, counting down.
AAATCCTCCACCAAATCCCCTATATAGACGGCTGAACCTTTAACGCACAACACAGCGGTAAAGCTGGATGATAACATCTCAGGATGACACCGGCGGACACTCATTGTTTTGCTTGTGAAGCTAGCTGCACGGTGGAGAAGCGTAGATTATGCCTTTATTAAACGGAGCCGCAAAGCGTTTCCTCGCCTCTGCAACAAGCCCCTACACTTGCATACTATTATGACAACATGAGTAGACTGAAACAAACCTAGCAGGCAAAAAAAAAAGAAAAAAACATTGCTTACGCCTAGCTAGAGTACACAGTGTGGGTAAAAACAGCGGTAAAGTTACTACAAGCTAAGCGAAAGCTACTGCTACTTACAGACAGGTCCGATAAGGGGATGATAACCTGGCAGTTAAAACCCTGAGCGAACCCGACGACAAGACGCAGCCTTTGTGCAAACTCACAGCGACGACAGCCCAGCCCAATGGTGCGTATTTCAGTGTCCTGCCTACTTCCCTGTTGAGGTGACAAAGCAGAATTGAGAGATTTTATTGGTTTGGAGGAAACTCACCAGCGCTCGCTCGAGAACCCATCATTGTCGAGTCCGATGACGTCACTCGTCCAGCAAATGAGCTTGGTTTAATCACCCCTTTACACCGCCACCCCTCCCCGGCCTGAACGCAACCTTTATATAAGCACTAATGACTACATGATACTGTATTAGATTTGTAGCTGTTGGAACTTTTACTTCAGACTTAAGAAAGCGTAGCTTGTTCTTTTTAACAAAATTAATGGCTTGCATGTGAAAATGTTACATAATAATGTAAAACATGTACATGTTAATAAACTATTTGCAAGACTGCACATGAAAGTACAGTGTCAGCATTATGGACAGGTCCTGGGGGGCCAAAAAGGTTACTGCTCGCTCTCAGCTGAATTCTACTAGTTTACTTTCACAAATGTAAATAAAATTAACTCATACGACACTTGGTAATAAAAATGTTAAATACCTAAAATAGTATTACAGTAAAAACCAAGCCTATGTTAATTATTTGGTTAATAGTGGCATAAAGCATTTGCATCAATCCATAGCAGGATGACTAAGGAGGACACTGGTTTTGGAGCACATAAGCCTATGCAAATCAGAGCTTAAGAAGAGCTTATGTCTCTAAAAAGTGTCATCAAGCTCATAACGCTGTCTTGAATGTTAAGAAACCTATTCTGACCTTAAATTCAGTCTTCAACCTGAAAAGTACATTTTATATCCCCCCAAATTTTATTTGAACTAATCTATGTCTTCACAGGTAAGGAATACAAGTATACAAACAAACACACTGCTCAAAAGGAAACAAGTTCAGTACAGTTTAAGTCACTGTATTAACACAATTTTGCTGTTATTGTAGCAAAATTATTTACGAATGAGTGCAAAGAGCTGTGTATGTGCATCCCAATTATTTTCAATACACACAGTTTTAAATACTCAAATCTAGGTACAGATTCACATTTTGTTTTAAGCAGTTACAACTCTTACTGTGCACACAGATTTTGAATACATATTAGCAGATTTCGATACAGGTTTACAAATCTCTGCACAGAGTCAGAGATTCACTGGCATACCTACAAATCTGACTGCATATAGATTAAGATTCAGAAAAATCATAGTAGTCTTTAATATGAGCCTTCACAACAAGTCTTAAAAAGCAAAGGTACAAACAGGACTTAGTGGTTTGGACATGTTCTAAATGTGAGGCAACAAGGCCTCAAAAGGCCGCTGTGCTGATGCAGGGCTTCTTTTGTCTGAACACTTCACAGTGTCATTATGATTAATCCCAGCAAAAATGTACTTCATCTTTAACCTTAAAAAAAAAAAGCTCAACATAAATACAAGTAAACACATCCTCGAACTCTGTTTTAGTTGTTGATTCACGAATACTAATCTTGTGTTTTTACTGCCACTGATTGTAACTTTTTTTTTTCGATACTTTTTAACCCATTGACATGTCATTTGCAATTTGTGCAACCTTTATTGAAACAGGAAGGGAAACTCTTGCGATTGAGACTCTTCTTCTTTTTTGGGGTGCTTGTGTCCCATGTCAGCAATTTTCATTCAAGTAAGCAGGTACAATCTTTGTTAGCGTTATCCATAATTTCTTAATAAATTCATGGTGTTCATCATTATTGTAAGGTAGTTAGCTTTGGGCTAACCTTGCAGTAACACCTGATAAACACCCTAAATTATCTGCTTTTGTTGTGCAATGTTTTAACCAACTGAAACCAGATGAAAGCCAGTTTGGTGATGAGTCAATAGATCTTATCGTCATATTGTGTGTTTTAGTCAAGGACAAGGGAATGAGAGATTATAAAGAGCACACTGATTAAGGGTTATTTTGACAGCATGAAAATATCTCAATACATTACTTAGCAAATATCACAAACATCTAGTGTGTATAGAATTCATTCAAAAAGGATAATTCCTCATTAATACAGCAATTAGCTACAAAGACACAACTTAATAGTAGCACTGTATCTATTCAGAGTTTGAGGTGGGATTTCGTAGTAATAAGAAAAATATAGAATATTCACAGACCTTCATAATCACTTGCACATACATCACTAGTGAAACAAAGAGCAACTGTAATGATTCCTCTTTTTCATTCTGGCCTTAAAGGAATCCTTTGTGCAACTCAGTTTTGAAGCACTTGCTTTATGCAAAACACCTTTTAAAGCCCCCCTCTGAACGGCGAGTGTTTGGGAGGCGGGAGACAGCGGCAGGAGTCAGAAACGCTTTTGAATGAGGTGAAACTGTCTGTCGGGAATGTTGCCATTAATATGGCTTGTTTATAACGTCTTGTTGTCAGCTTACTTTCATATATAGAAACCAAATATGTTTCAGTCATCTTGATCCTGGGGTGATCACTCGTCCAATATTTAACTGATAACTTTGTCTACACCCTACACTAGCCAAAATGTTTTGTGATCTCCTTTCGTCCCAGTGCCACCACCGACGAAAAGGCTGAAACAGCAGCAGGACTTACTTTGTTTTTTTTTTAAAAAATAACGTCAGTGTGAGTAACAGTCACACAACACAAGGGCAACACCTGATCATAATTTATCAACATGTATGACACAACACTATTTTTACAAGAAACATTTGAAAAAGAAGAAAGTGAAACATCAGAAAACATTTTTTTTATGCTGTGCTCAGAGTATTTACGGATCTGAGGGGTTCCCGATATGTGTCCCCCCCAATAGTAAACTCATTACTACGCCCTTGGCTTCCGCGTTTCTGAAACTCATGAAGTCAAAAATCATTTTTTCACAGATGAAAGACTTGCTTTATTTCCCATCTTTTCTATTCAGCTTGATTCGGAAAGATCACATCACACCTGATATGCATCCTCAAAGAAAAATGCACACACACAAATTCATGACTAGTCTCTGATGAAGACCCATCTTTCAGTGGCTCTGGTGGATTTGCACATAGTTAAAATCATAATTCCTGTCAAACACTTGCCGGATGAGGGGTTCTTCAAATGATTATTCTGCAAATAACAACAATGCATTATTTAGAGACAGAGTGACAAGAATGAGGAAATGGTAATCTTGTTACAGCCTGGTCTAACTACAAGCTCGGATTGAGAAGACATGGAAATACATGTTGTACCTCTGTGTAGATCCACTCTTGCTGTGGTGCTGCTTTTCCCTTCAGTGGACACCATTCAAGAGACACCAGAGCCCTTCTAGAGGCTGCATGTAAACACAACCCAATGCCAATACCTCTTGCTTTGATGTGTACTCAAAATACTAAAAATCACACAAACAGTTTAGCAGATTAATAACAGGGTGTTTTTGGGTTTTTTTACATTTCAAATTAAGTTTCCTGCTCCTTTATTGTTCAGGTTAACCCTCTGGTTTTTTTTAACCTCCCATTCTATGATCCAGTGATGTTAAAAAAAAAGGTAAGGTACCTGTGCTTCACCTGTAGTTTCACACGTTAGCGCCTGAACAGGCTCCCATTGCTTTTTTGTCTTCTTTACATGTATGCGGCACTTCAAACCAATGTTCTCCAACTGAAGAAAGAAAAATACAGCAAGCAGAACATTCTTTATCAGGAGTCAGGATAACAGATAACAGGTCAGTTGTAGAAATTTTCCTAAAGAATTTTTCCTTAAGAACAATTTATTATCACATTTCCACGTTTTCATTTGAGAAATGCTTAAGATGTGTGTTATTTATGCATTATTTCATTCATTCATTCATTCATTCATTACTTCATTTCATTTATTCATTTAGTAAAAGTTTTTTTATTATTCTGCTGGTCAAGCGTGTGTACAAGTATCGTGCTACTCTCAAGCAACAGATTCTTAAATTACACTAGCAAGCTATTAGCAAGCACGAGCATCTTATGTGTCCCTATGGACAGTAATAAGGAAAGCTCTGAAGATGGAAGCATAATTCTCTTTTGCAGTGTGCTGCCATCTGAGGTTTCTGTTCTGACTTGTCTGTTCCTTTCCTTTGGCATGTGATTTCACATGCTGTGTGATGTTTTTTTTTTTCAGCTGTGTGTTTAGTTTTTCATAGTGGATTTGGAGAGAAATCTAGCAAAAAAAAAAGCTACTTGTTTCTGCTTGTGCTTTGAGGGAATTCAACTCCTCTTTTCTCATCTAGTATTCTGCAGTTGGGGCTTTGAGAGGCAGAGATTCAAAGTTGTTTTACACTGATGTGCTTTGTTGTAGAGGTTAAAACCCGGTCACGCTCTGTTCCATTTCATATTTTAGTAAGATTATTTTAGTTTTCTGCTAATACATCAATGTAGCATTTGAACTGAGGTTTTAATGTAATAAGAGAATACTGTATGCACAATGGTGCCACAGTAGGCACAGTCACAATACATATACATAGTCCCTCATTTTTAGAAGTTCAAAATTAATTGAACAAGTTAACATAATTTTAACTATAAGGATAGTTTTAATACTTGGATGAAAAGGCTAGAACCAAACACTGTATTTCTTCTTATCCAATACTCTGCTAGGCCTTTACTGCAACTGCCTTCACTTGCTGCTTGTTTGTGGGCCTTTCTGCCTTCAGTTTTGTCTTCAGTAATTGAATTGCATGGTCTACTAGGTTGAGATCAAGTGACCGACTTGGCTATTGAAAAAAATTTATTTTTCTTTGCCTTGACAAACTCTTAGGTTGCTTTTGCAGTATGCTTTGGATCATTATCCATTTGCACTGTGGCGCTCTGCCTGATGAGTTTTGCAGCAAATAGCTGAATCTGTGCCGAGAATAAAGCCTTATACGCTCAAGAATTCATCCTGCTACTTTATCAGCAGTCGCATCATTAATAAAGAGTAGTGACCTGATTCCACTTTTAGATGTCTTCTAGCAAAATCTGATGTCAGGAATAGCTTTTTGCCCACTATCTGTTACACTACTGAACTCCCCAATTCACACATAACTACCCACTACACCACACTGCATCAGGAAAATTACTGGCCACATTACACACACTGGACTAATCTTACACTCTGTTTACTGGACATTGTAAATATTATAACCTATTTAACCATTCTACATATTTATATTGCATTTACACAGATCCATAGACCATAAATATACATTCTTATTTACCACATCTAACTTATCACACTCTGTCATACTTGCATTTTATCCATAATTGCACAATACTTTTTTACATTTTGCACTCTGTGTGCAATTGCACAGTTTTCATATTTGCACTCATACGGCTTGCTCTCCCTCTCTCTCTCTCTCTCCTCATCCTTGAGTGTAACCTTTGGTGTGTACCTTGTTGGAAACCCTCTCTATTTGCATTCAAGAAGACATCTCCTAATTGTACACTTTGCTAATGATACACCCACCTCCTCGAGAGTGTTCTTGACTTCTGAAGAGGTTTCTCTTAACTGTGGAAACAATTCTGTCATCATGCACGTTAGTTGTTGTCTTTCAGGCCTTTTGGTGTCGCTGAGCTGTCCAGTGCATTAATTCTTTTTGAGAATGCACTAGATTGCTCTACATCCACTACAAAAGTTTTTGCTGTCTGTCTGATAGGTTTGATTTGTTTTTTCATCCTCATGATGACATTTCTTTGGACTTTATATTGAGAGTTCCCTGTGAACAGCTACCAAATACAAGTTCAACACTTTGTCTCTAGATGTTTTATCTGCCTTATTTGTGATGGTATAACATGGCAACATGCCTCATCCAGCCATGAAACTGCTTGCCAGTCAATTGTCTGATGCCTCTGAAAACAGTGCACTGTGCATAAAACTGTAACAGCTCCCCATCTCCAGCTTATTCCATAAAAATAAAGTATGTCTAAAGATAAAGAGAAAGGCTAAACTGTTTTTATTAGGTGTAGATATTTTTTCTTCAGTTTGACCAGTGTGATGATGTTTGTCTCGCAATGTATCACAGAATTACTGTATTGTGATAATGTCTTTATTGTAGGTAAAGTAGTAATAATGCTATTTTATAATCAGCTACTCTGTGATTCCAGCTCCTAGTTTACAGCATTCAAGTGGTCTCCACATGGAAAACCAATTAAAAAAACATGAAAATACAGCATTTTTTAAAAGATATATAAACTATAGAGGTAATTAAGGGATGAGAAATGATTACTTACCTGTCCATGCATTACAGGCATTATATCAAGGACATAGGCTTCTGGATAAATATTGCTCAGGTACCAGGTAAAGTTTCAGCACTTTAATCTCTCCCTGATTTTATTACGCTCAGTGACATCTCCAAATGAATTCTTGGAGGAAAATGACAAAAGAAAAGAAACATGGAGGGAAATTTAAGGCTTTTCAGCATCATAGACAAATTGACTCATTTCTCATGTTGAAAAGGAACTAAAAGTTTCTACTAACCGATTTAAAAATGGAAGCAGCGTTTCCAAATTCTCACCTCCCCAGAAGGCCATTTGGTCATCATAAGTCCTGATATGCTCAAAATATGATTTTGATATGGAGAACAGGCCACCAGCAAAGGTAAGAGTTCTATAAAATGTAAAGCAAATCAGTCACTTGCAGAGTAATTATAAGAACTGGTTAGCTTTGATCCAACCAAAGGTGAAAGAAAACTCTGCCTTCAGCACCCCTTTTTTTGAGGTGCACCCCAGCACCTCAAAAAAAAAAAATCATATTTTTTTTTGGGATGAGTCTTGTTAAATGATAAATTGTCATTTTTTTTATACAAAATATACAAAAGGTACAGGCAGATGGACCTCTGAAAAGCAACAGTTTAGTGTTCACGAGTCTTTTATATGAATCATTATCAAACTCCGTTTTAAAATTGTCCGATCTATGCTGTTAGGCACTTGTTGATCACTATGCATATTTGTTACACAGTTTGTACAACCATTCGTATTTACCTGATAGGCTCAGTCTCTTCCGTCGTTTCTCCTCCTCTTCTGGTAAGACCTCCCATCCAAACTTGAGTGTCCAGTCAAAATTTCCTCGTCTATAATAAGACGGTTTAGGGACAGGCTTTTTGAATCTTAGGTTATTTTGGTCAATTATGGTCATTTCTGGGCTCACCAGAGCTGTGGGTTGTTCTGCTATCCTAGCTAGAAGAGGCTCCAGCCATCCTGGAAAGCATTTACCTGTGTAGCAATATAGAAAAAAATTAAACGTATTCACCTATTTTAGATAATATATATCAACATATATTCTTCAAAAACACATTCAGTTATCATGCATTGGGTCATGAAATACATACAGTGAGAATCGAGGAAGGTGAGGACTTCTCCTCGAGCAACCTGTGCTCCCATCAGCCTGGCTGTGATCAAGCCTTTCCGCTCTCTCTGACGTAAAACACGCACAATATTCAGGTGCTGCACATATTCATCAAGGCAAGTCTTCAAATGATCTTAAGAAAGAGGAGTCAAAATGCAGGCAAATAGTTATTTTAGTGTTTTGTTTTGTTTTTGTGTCAGTAGATAGTGGCAATGCAGTTCTGGAGGAGAAGTTTTTTCATGGTACTACAGAAAATGGTATAGTAGTTAGCATTGTTACTGTGCAACAAAAAGGGCCAGGGTTCAAACTGGCTGTGATGGCTCCTGTGACCATGAATTGGATAAGTGGTTAAGAAAATAGATGGATATGGGAAAGATTACTTACATGTAATAAGAGACTTTTTGGCCTCTTGGAAGTAAACAGTGTCCAATATACACATCCAGCAGACACATTTTAATACTGATATTCCTAATAATCATCTAATACTTAGCAAAATTACTTTCTTCATCACCAGTACATTTGTTTAAATGCAAGCAGTGAGTGTAAAATTAGGTTTGAGGAAGCAGTGATGTGAACTGAATTACAACACCTTCATCATGCAGCACTGGGAATATACTCACCATCTGTGCTGGCATCGTCCACCAGTAAGATCTCCGTGAGCAGGGCAGCAGGAGCTGTATGTAAGACGCTGTAGACTGTCCTGAGCAGAGTGGACCAGGCCTCATTATGGAACACTATGATCACACTGGTGGTCGGGAGGCCAGGACAACGCCAAAACCTCTGCTCCAAGCAGCTGTCAGAACCAAACTGAAAGTTAACACGTACCAGATTTTTAACAAGATGTACAGAACTGTGCAAAAATCTCATCACCCTTAATTTCTTTATACTAAGAAATTGGGAACTAGGTGCAGTGATTTATTGAAACAGGCTCACATACATGGAAATGCAGTATATAGGTGGAAAACTGAGTTTTTACATTTCTGAAAGTCAACATTTGGTATGACCACCTTTATTTTTCAACAGAGCCAAACTATGTTGTAATGTCTTTAAGCAGTCAACAGGAAAAGTTCTCCAGGTTTCTGGAAGAACATTGGAAGCTCTTCTATGGATGTTGACTGCCTTTTGTTGTGTTCTCTGTCAAGATGATCCCACACTGCTTCAATAATGTTTAGTTCCAGACTCTGAGAAGGTTAATCCATGACGGAGTGTTCCACTGCGATTTTCTGTCCAGGTGTGATTTTACTGCATTGGCAGTGTGTTTGAGATCATTGCCATGCTGAAAAATTAGGCTGTTGCCAATCAGATGCTTTCCAGGTGGTACTGCATGGTGGATAATCCATCAATTTTGACAAGCTCCCCAACACTACTGGCTAAATTGCAGCCCCCCAAAAAATTGCTCCATAAGACCTGTTACCTTGTGTAATTTGGCCTTTTCTCAATGTTTCCCTTCCTTAAGAAATACTTTTTGACAGGTACCCTTCCACTGAGAACATTTCTGATCAGGCTTCAGGTAACAGTAGATGGATCAACTGGAGCGAGATGCAGCTCCAAGGTTCTGTGTCAGGTCTTTGCTAGATTTTTTTTCCTATTTCATGAGGACATGACTTTCAAATACTGTTTTTTAGGCCTGCCAAATCTTCTTTTGTCCTCCACTTGTCCCATTTTCTTACAGTTTTTAAGGATTCACTGCACATTGTGCTGAAGTATGCCAAATGTTTGGATACTCGATCTTTGGGAATCATCTTGTTGGTGCAAAAATAATATTTTATTTCCAGTCAAACTGTGTTATCATTGGCATTTTCTCAGATTTAACTAAAGAAATGTGAAAAAATTATGTGTTTTTGGGACAGGCCGCCAGTAACAAAGTTCCTAAAAGATGCCATTTAAAACGTTGTCAGGTTTTCTGTTATGTGTAGACACAACACTGGTTCATCCCTTAAGATAGCTGCATTTTTTGTGGTTGAATGATTCAGGTCAGGGTTAAATGTTTGCTAAACAAACAAAAAACATTTCTCTGAAAATGGTCAGGTACTGTACAATCATGGGATTGACAAAAAGTGAAAAAACAGCCAACAGAGCTTCAGAAATCCTGGAGAACTATTATTCCAGACCACTTTAAAAAGTTGCAACAAAGTCTGGCTCCTTAGAAGCAAAATATAAAGAAACAAGGGGTGACTCAAGATTCTTGCATGTTTGCCGGTGTCTGCTATATTGAGTTAACCGGCATGGTTAACTCACTCTGGAGGCCGTGTGTCTTTGCCCAGATCACGGTGCAGGGAGATGCGATCACTGGCAAACTGGTTAAACTGGTTTTTCTTAAACCCTTCTGCTTTCTCTTTATGTTCTTCAGGAATCATCTGGTGAGACACAAAGGCTTTACCATCTGCTCCTGGTGCCCTGGGATCTTGGGGAGGTCTGTCAAGATGAGGCTTAAGATCCTCTTTACTGTAAAATCCAGGACAACACTTCGGACTTGAAGAATCTGGAAGCATGCCACCATGCTCAAGAATGAATTCTCTGAGTGTCCCCACACTTCCCAATGGGAGATATGGTGGTTGTAGAGGGGCTTTGTAATTGATGTAGTATAAAATGAACAGCAAACTCAAAAGGCAGGGAATCACTAACTTTACTGACCGGGTGCATCGGTGGCTGAAGGAGCACATGATAAGCACGGGGAAATGCTAACATAAAGCAGAGCTGAAAAAAATGAGAGAAAGCATGAAGAATCTTTATGAAAGTTTTCAATAAAGCAAGATGGTTAAAAATAAAGCAAGGCCAGATGGTTTTTCTGTTGAACACTTCATATAAAACCCTTGGAACCCATTAACATGCACTTCTGTTCTAGAATGAAGATTGTTGAACTCAAATACTATGTATTATATTTATGTGAATATACCTATACATTTGTTATGTATGTTTGCCAGGCTTCATATAACATTCAATATGTATATTACATTTATTGAATACGACATGGTTAAAAATATGAAATAAATATATGAAAACAATCATCTACAGTTTTTTTTTTTAAGTTTAGAGATTAAGTACAACAATGTTTGGATTGTAAATTCTAATCAGCACTTTATAAACAAGTACAATTACACATTGCTCTATACAGGCCCAGGAGATGAAGCCACATATCAAAGGATACACTTTCAAATGACTTATTTTTAAATCTAGAGAATCATTACTTACCTTGCTGCATCAGATAATAGTGCCTCTGTCTATGTTCTTCTTCCTTGTGTCCACAGGATTTTCTGTGGACTGCTCAAACTGGTTTATTGCTAGCTAGAGATGTTTTCCTCCTTCGATGGCTTTAACAAGTCTGCCAGGCTGTTTTCTTCACAGTCTCTCATCTAAGCTTGTTAATTTACTTTAACTTTCTATTTTCTTTTTTTTACTTGGATCTTACTGTTTACATGCTTTTCTTGTATTTTTTTTTTATTACAATATCCATCCATCCATTTTCTTCCACTTATCTGGGGCCGGGTCATGGGAGCAGCAGCCAAAGCAAGAAGCTCAGACCTCCCTCTCCCCAGCCACCTCTACCAGCTCATCCAGGTGGACCCCGAGGCATTCCCAGACCAGCCAAGAGCTATTATCTCTCCAACGTGTCCTGGGTCTGCCCTGCGGCCTCTTTCTGGTAGGACATGCCTGGAACACCTACAGTAACAAGAGGCATCCTAGTCACATTGCAATATATGTGTAAAATACACTTTAGTACCAAATGTATTCACTGACCCATCCAAATCATTTAATTCAGGTGTTCCAATCACTTCCAAGGCCACAGGTGTAGAAAAGCAAGCACCTCTGCATGCAGACTACTTCCACAAATATTTGTGAAAGAATGGGCCGTTCTTATCACCAAGCACAATGCAAAGTGTTGAACACTTGTTTTTCAGGAGTTGAGCTCAGTCCCTTAGTTCCAGTGAAAGAAACTCTTAATGCAAAAGATACGGATGAGCGAGTTTGGTGTGGAAGAACTTGACTGGCCAGCTCTTCAACATGGTAAAGCACCTTTGTGATGAATGTGAGCCGGGCCTTGTTGTTTAACATCAGTGTCTGACATCACAAATGTGCATCTGTGCCGTAGACGGCCCGGTTCCCCTGGGTCCTTCCCTGCTTGCCTCTGGATCCCGGGGGGGGGTGGTTGCAGCATGGATTAAGAATGGGATGTCACTCAGGTTCATGAGTGTGTCAAGGCAGATGAGTGAATACTTTTGGCAATCTAGTGTATATAGTCACATTTGATGTCACAGATTCACATTATGATCAAGATTTCCAATGAAACCAGCATTTGTAACTTGACAATGTCATAAGTGAAGCTGGTAGTTTAAATGTAAGTTATTAACACACTGATGTCTAAGCCATCATTCTTTCTGCATGCTTCTAACATTGTTTTGCAGGCCAGAAGGTTTAAATGGTTTAAAGTTATGTGTGACAGCTTATACAAAGTTTATACATTTCCAAGTGATTTATGAACTGTCAATAGAGCAATTGATTGTACTAAGAAATTCTTAGGAGTTACTTTTACTGGGGCATTTGTGATATATCAGAATTCATGGTTAAATAAACAAAATACTATCATGTTAATGAAGCACACAATTTTATAATAAATATCCAAGTATTGCCATTTCTAACTGAATTATTCTTTTTATGCTCTTGTACAGTTATGATTATAGATGCTACAGATTTTTTTCCTCTTTAATCGTGGGAATCCAGCCGCTGTTGTGACAGCCCTAACTTTTAAAACAGATTATATTTATAGATTATTTGATGTTCCTGAATAGGATAAGTGGAATAAATAAATCTGAAAATACGTGAGCATTTTTAAATGAAAATCGTTTAATTAGTTTGAGTTTTCAAAGCTCCTTCATGAGACGCTGCTGGTAGGCGGGGCTTGTTACCATGGTTATGTGTAAACTGAACATTTTTATTCATTTACAGACTTTTTGCCTCTCTGAACTCTTTCTACATCAGGGCAGACAAACTCCAACATTATGGCCTTTTTCGGTTTGACATGTCTGGGTTATCAGAACCCAATAGGCGAGAGAATGAAAGTGAATTTCCAGGGACCGGCTTATCCTGACGGTAAGGGCAGCTTTGCTTTCGCTTATGCGAGCAATGGGTCTGAGGGTGTATTTTGTCCTTAAACTGCCAGTTTCCACGTGGCTAAAGCTATCGGTAGCTTAAGGCCAAAAAGGGGAAATTTCTTAAAGCGTTTGGCTGTGTGGCAGGCAGAGTGTGGAGCCAATGCAGGACTCAGAAGGCATGAACTTGACCTGACTTTATTATTTAGTGCTTACACAAAATACAGTAAACTTTCCAAAAGGTATGTAATCCAGAAAACCAAGAGACATGGAGTATGAGGTGACTAGGAACTGTCAAAACAAAACAGGGCCCTTGACACAGAACCCAGAGAGGCAGGGACACTGAAGAAATACAGTAAGGCAGGGGAAGAACCAACTAGACATGGGACCCAGGGAAAGCATAATAACTGAAGCCAGGGATTAAATAGAAATGAACAATGACTCAGAACAGAATGTATATAAAATTAAGAAGGCCTGGGAATCAAAATGCTAAACAGAAAATCAAACCCTAGAACCCCAGACCCAGTTTCAGGTCCTTGGCTTTCTAAGCTGAAAGAAGAATATTATTTTTTCCCTTAAGCAGTGACAATGTGGGAGTGTGGGGATTTACCTAGACCAAGTATCGGTAACTCTTTAGAGTTGGGAAGTCACCTACAGTAGTAGTTTGGGAGGGTAGAGGAATTGCAATAGCGGGCAACTTAATATTGTCTTTTAGGGCCCTTGACAAGCTTTTTAGGTGTAACAGTAGTGGTAACGTATCTCTTTACAGCTGGCAACAGTAACATCCAAGCAGGAATACCTCCTTCTCTTCAACAACAACCGGGACCCCTCGTATGTATAGAGGATTGCCAAGTTTCCCATCAGCCTCTTCCCTACAGCACTGACATACATCATGGGAGCCATGAGCAATACAAAGAGATGGTCAGGCATCTTCAAACACCCAGATGTGAGTAGATATGGCAGATGTGAATGTTGATGAGTAAAAATGTATTGCAACCAATCAGCTGTAACAAATAATGAAAGTCTCGGTTTCCTCTCTTTTCCAGCTCCTAATCAGCTCTACGTGATTCCTCTGACAGAGAACCAGCAGTATGGATGGATGGTGTCCAAGAAGCCTGAGCCGTGGACGCAAATCAGACGGTTTCCTCGAAAGAACAGCGAGATGACCAAGTAGGTAGCATTTTCAAATGTAATATTTCCTTTGTCTTATTTACCAGAACATATAAGTGAACTCTGTTTTTTGCTTTCACAGGATTTTCAAAGAAATATTAAAGTTAGACCAGTACTTCAGCATGATCTGAAAGCTTTTGACATTTTTCCTCTTCTCCAGTCGGACACGGATTCCCTCACACATAAGAACAGCAACACATTTGATGTGTGTATGTGAATAGCAGGCACACTTTGAAAGAGTTTTCCTGCCTCGTGCAATAATGTTAAGTCTACTTTTGTAATGACTTCTTTTTTGTTTTTGTTTTTTTTACATTTAAATCATTCATTCAGTATTTGCATGGCAGCAATAACAAGAACTGGTCAAATTATTTAAATAAAAAAAGGAAATGTGTTTTGGTGCTTTCTTTATTACATTCTTAAACAGGGGACACACTGGAGCATCCTTTATTAATGGAAAGGAGATAATGCCAATTAAATTCATTTTTTTCATTGCATCCCAAAACTTGCTTTTATGTTTTGAACCTTCAACAACAGGTTACATTAAACTCACAAGTGAATTTCTTATGAGGTTGTTGCCTAGTGTGACAAAAGCTCCATAATTAGAGATAATGAGTAATTTTTAAACAATTAACCTGAATTAAAGTTTTACCATAATTCATGCATTAGTTGTGTTCGTTGCTCTATTGCAACCATTAATTCAGTCGCAGAAAGCCTCTTAATAAAAGCCTCTTAATAAAGGCTGGAGTGACTCTGGGTCACTTTTTCAACAGGAAAAGAAAACATGAGTGGACAGGACGACCAGCTAATCTCTAATTTAACTTTATAGGCTGTTCATTCATTTTTCTTTAAAATTCCAACCTTGATAATGAAGCTATATATTTTTTTCACCAAGCCAAGCTTTTTTTCCCCCTCTCATATTCTCACAAACCTTTCTGTGACCTCATGTCCATTGAAGTCAAGATAAAGAATATTATGAAGAGGAGGTTCAACTGCATCCTGGATTAAAGCAGTGATTCCTAAAAGGGTTTCCCACCACCCCCTAGTGGACTATTAGAGTACTGCTGAAAAATTTGTAATGAAGTTTGAAATAACCGTCAAATAGTTACATTTGTAGATAGCAATGAAGAAGGAAGTCATCCAACCCACTGAATAAGGATTACCAGTAATAACAATCATGATGTGTGCAAGACAATATCAGTGGTACAAAGCAGTGCATGCATGAGTTGGTAGGTGTATGGCATATGACGTATGTGCAGAAACCAAATTAAGGTATTAAGTTAAAAAAAGAACTAAAAGGCAGTGCCGTGGTGTGGAGATGGCCTAGACACCATCAGTGGAGTGGAGTACAGCACAAAGCCAGGTTTTCTGCATTTCTTGCCATCTTCTGCAGCTCTACCCAGGAAATTCCTGCAACACAAAACACACAAAATGCCACACGAAGGCTCGGGGCCGTCACAGATACCAGTAAATCAGGTGGGCTCTGTAAGGAGTCACTTCTCATGTTTTCTATGGTTGTTCTAAGGCTTGTTTCCTTAAAATGATGGTATTAGGGTCAGCTTACATAAAATTGTAATATAAAACTCCTTTTTGGTATGATAAAGTGAGTCCTCAGTTTCTGTAAAGCAAAAGTAATAACTGGAGTAAAAATATAGTCACACAAAACAGCCATTGATTTTTTTTTATTTTTTTTCTTCAAGGGGAAATGTTATTTTTCTCTTTGTCATAGTCCTCAACTCTTCTCGTCCTTCAAAACTTTGCAAAAAAAAAACAAAAAAAACCCCACTCCCCTTTTCAACTCGTCCAACTCAGGGAAAATACAAAGAAAACAAAAACAAATACAGAAGGATTCATCAGGCCTGAGCAAAAACACTGTTTCAGTAGTATGGGGACAAACCTTCCTCACCTCTCCTGACCCCACCCCCCCCAAAGAAAAAAGCATCCCAAGAGTTAACAATCAACACAAGTCTATGGACAGCCAATAGAAATAGAATACATACAATGAACATCTTTAGAATAAACTCAAGTGCATTCTATAAACTCTGCTTTAAACGAATCACTCTTCATTGGTCACAGTTCACGTAATAGTTGGTGATCTCCGTTACATTACTGTCCTCTGGCGCTCCCGCCACGCCCGAGCCCAAGTATCATTGCACAGGAGGGACCAAAAGCACAAGGCTGCGTGAGCTGGCTTTGGTACAAACGTGATCAACTGTTGGTTGCCACTGTTAAGTGTGAGGGAAGAGCTAGGTCAAGGCTGATTCTGAGAATTAACAAAAACGCTGCGCCGGGGTAACCAAGATTGTTGCAACGATGAGAACGTCAACGTAAAAATTAATATTGACAAGCCCTTGTCCCTTTTCTCTCTCTCTCTCACCCTCTGCCCAAACATTAGCAGTCCAGGCAGGGCAAGCAAGCACACTTCCTATTTAGCGTTATTCTATGATTTGTTTCATGTCAACTTAAGGCAATCAGACTGAGCTGTCAGTGCTTTCATTTTCCGCTGAGGAGGGTGTTTTCTCTCTCATTAGAGAGAAAATGTGTGTAGACCTACTAATTCTGCCTTGTCCACTTAAAACAGTGTAACACCCGGGATGTCATTTGTTACCACTGAGAAGTTTAACGTGTGGAGGTCACTGTAAAGCCTGGCTGAGATTTACAATACTGCATTAGTGGCATGAATTTAAAAAAAAGAAAGAAAGAAAAAAAAAAAGCACAGTGATTTATCTGTGTATGTGTGTGTTTACTGCGATGCTTATGTGAGCATACACCACTTGGGCTCTGCTGCAAAGGCAGCTAATGGTTATTACTTACTATACATGATCATACCTATCGTCAGCTTAAAAATACTGTACTGTACATCAGGACTGAACAGCAAAACTCGTTGGCTGCAGTTGATCAGTTGGTACCAGTGAGCTTGAGCTTTATGACTGGCATTTTACAAGTAAGCGTGCTGGTCTTTGATCCTCTTCATCGGAATGGAGTCATCATATTAAGCATAATAATTAACCAGAATCATCATCATAATAATAACAACATTAAGAATATACAAATGATGGATACAGAAGTGATACAAAATACCCTACGCTGAAACGAAACAAAAAAAAAAGAAAACAAGAAAACAAGATACCACAATCAGACATGCTTCAAAGCAGTTATGTTTGGCAAGAAAGCAGTTTCGTTGTATCATAAAAACCTCACAGTGAAAATAGTTATGCCCCT
This sequence comes from Andinoacara biseriatus, assembly GCA_015108635.1. NCBI lineage: Eukaryota > Metazoa > Chordata > Actinopteri > Cichliformes > Cichlidae > Andinoacara > Andinoacara biseriatus. Next base: position 2,824 of record VUQJ01032195.1, on the reverse strand, counting down.
TCAGGATTACAAAGCACAGTATTCAGTTAAAATCAATATATATTTATTTCCTTCATCTATTTCTTCTTCATAGAAGAATCAGGCTGTGCGATACCAATGCATTGAAATCCAAGGTTTTCCCCCCTGAAGGCTCTGGAACAGGTCGCTCATCTAAGTTCTTTCATTTCCATCTGTACCGAAACAATACCTCTCTGAAAGGGAAGAAGCGGTCAGTGACGGTGCACTGCCACGGCTAAAAAAAACAAGCTGTTCACTGGCCGCTCAAGCTCTAAGGAACCAATCAGACATGAAGTGAGGATGAAGAGGGGCCTAATCCTGACTGGCTCTATTTTAACTGCTCAGGTACAACCGTCTGATAACATCCATAGTTGTTTTTAGTCTGTTTTAAGTTAATCTAATTTGACGATTGAGGTCAGTGTTTTAATTTAGAGTTCATGATCTGCTCTTTGCTGCCTGAATGAGAGACAATATAAATTTATTGTACATATTCTAGAAAAGGGATGGAGCAGCCATTGCGGCCAGCAGTTGGGCAGAAAGACGGAGGGTTCCGGCCCTCTGCTTAAGTAACAGAGGCGGTGATCATTGCTGACTTTAGCGAGAACATATCCACACATCTTGCCTTGCTTTTAGTAAATATTTTAGTCTTTGGTCAATAAATTCCTCCTCAGTTTATACATATATTCATACACACACAAATATGCATGTACATACACACTTAAAAAACGTGTAATAAACTGGATATTTGTGCCCGTATGTTTCCACACGTTTTCATAAAGGACCTTTTTGCACAAAACATCGAGATCGAAATAAATAATTAATGCAGAAACAAAACATGAGTACCTCTTCATAATTCATGTGAAATAAAAATTACAGAAAAAAAACAAACAAACAAAAAGACCCAAAGTAAAATAAAAAGTAGCCGTATGTACAGCGTTAATCTTCTTTTGACACAGGCTAAAAGGCGTTTTAAATAAACAGACTTTGCATCTTTCAAGAAGCCTGAGAGAGAGGCTAGACATGAGAAAAACACGTGTCCTTCGACATGTATGTGGGCCAAAATGGCTGCCGAACAATAACATCTTCCTCTCATCTTAGAACGCTTTCCGTTTGAAGTCTTCAGAGTTTCTTTTCTGTTTTTTATTTTATTTTTTTCCTCTTTGCTCGGGATTCAAGTGGTGGCGTCTCCAGTTCTTAGCCGCTCGCTCACACTGTGAGTCCTCGCTCAGTGGTGCCGTGTCCTTGCAGTGGGGGGGTCATCCCAGCATCTGCTGCTGCTGCTGCTGCCTTGGCTGCTAACTGTTGGGCGGTCCATCATTCAGGAAGTAGGTTGTCATTTCACCTTTACCTTTGACCTTTACAACCCCACGACACTCCAGCACGTACCCTTTGCTTACAAGCACCTGGTAGAGGTCTGTGGTCACCTGTGAACAGATTTACACAATGCCAGAGAAATATTTAATGTAATTTAGTGTAAATGGAGGATGTTTGCTTTGAAATATTTTAAGTTTAGCAGCCTCAACTTCACTTTAAACTCAGCTTTTCTTCTGTTTTGGGGTGAAACATTTATTAAAAAGGCAAACACAGTTAGCAACGGGCTGGTGAATTTGGAGAAGCATTTAGCAGCTAGAAAGTTTAAAATCTGTTCAATAAATGTCAGCTTGCTGTTAAAAGTCTCTCAGAAATAATTTAAACAGTTAAAATTATTAGTAAGCAATGTATAAATAAAAAACTAAACACACAAAAACATAAAAAGATTTGTTTCCAGTTAATTTTAGCCTCTTTTTGTCATATTCTTCCCAGAAAAGTGCCCATCTTTAAGGCAGTGAAATATACAAGTAGTAAATTATCATTATCGATCGATTGAAATGCGACTGCACAGTGTAGTGATCTAAACATTCGCCTAACAAGGAAAAGATTCCTGGTTTGATTATGGGAGGAGACACAAGCCAGATGCCATTTACATCAGGAAGGGCATTCAATTCTGTTTTATTTACATAGCGCCAAATCACAACAGTCGCCTCAAAGCGCCTAATCATCATCAATATCTGGTGTAAAAATCTGCCAAATAAATATGTGGAGCTGTCCGCTGTGCTGACCTCTTGTGACTAATCGAGCAGCCGAAAGTAGATAGTTAATTGCTTTGAAACTGATAGTGATTTTGTGTTGTGGTTTGTGTCTTGTATATTATTTATAGTAGTAGTTGTAGTAGTCATCCTCCTTTCTATTTGACTCACTCTGTCTCATTTCTGTGTTTACATGTGCTTTGCTTTCTTTTTTGTCTCTTACATCCTGCTAAGTTCTTGTATTCATGTCTATATTGGTCTTCTTTGATTATTTCATGTTTTACTTTGAAGGTTAGTTTTCTTTTGCTTCCTGTTTGTCCTTCGTGTATGGACAGTCCTGTTCTGCTCTCAGTCTTTTATCACAGCATCTCTTATGTGTCCTGAGTTTGCTCCTCATGTGAAGCCCTGTGTCTCTCCCCTCAGCCCCAACCAGTAGCAGCAGATGACTGCCCTTTCCTGAACCTGGTTCTGCTGGAGGTTTCTTCCTGTTAAAAGGGAGTTTTTCCTTCCCACCGTCGCCAAGTGCTTGCTCATAGGGGGTCGTTTTGACTGTTGGGTTTTCTCTGCAGTATCGTTGGGTCTTTACCTTACAATACAAAGTGCCTCGAGGCAAATGTTTGTTGTGATTTGGCGTTATATAAATACATTGAATTGAATTGTTTTTCATTGCTCATCATGTTTTTTTTTTGTGTTTTTTTTTTTTTTTTTTGGGGGGGGGGGGGTTTTTTTTTTTTTTTTTTTTTTTTTTTTTTTAGTTTTAA
>VUQJ01032194.1:13024-31861 GCA_015108635.1 Andinoacara biseriatus | reverse complement strand
CGTGAACTCCACGCCCACACACAACCCATGTAGAGGCCATGCTTGCAGGAGTGAGCCGAGGTTTGACTTGATTAGAAGGTGAACGTGGATGTCCCTGTAATGCTGGAGTAGCATGGGCATGACGCGTAAAGGTAGTGATGGTTAACGAGACGTATCCGTGCAGAAGTGGTTGAGGTTGGAAGGACTGCTGAAACCCTCCCAGGATCAGGACACAAATCATTAAGTCATGTGATTGATGCCTGTCACAGTATATCTGAAGCCACCTCTGAAGGTGGGAGGAGGTGGGCTCGTTAACAGGATTTCTTCAGGTCTCAGCTGGCACCTGGAAACTGAAGCTTTTTAACCCAGACTTTCAGTTTTAAGAGTGCTGTAAATGAAGATCGTCTGCTATAATAAGTTTATTAAATCTATTAGCTGTATCTCCTCTTAGCATCAGTACCACCATCGCCATGACAGCCGTTTACTTCCTGTTCCTTCTGTGGTCCCTAACCCAAACTAACATGATGACTGAATTCAACAGCATACGGTCTGCGATGCATTCACTGACCAGTGTTTCTCATGTTTCACTTCAACACTTCATCCCTGATTTACTTCTGCTCCTGAACAGCAGCAGCAGAGGATTGTGGGATCTGTGTTTTTTTTTTTTAGAGACAGGCTCAAACTGCAGGGTGACATCATCACACTGAGCTGTATGATGTATGTATTTTCCATGTTTAAGTTCTGATGATACTAAATATGACTTAAAGCAGACGTGATCCTGATCAAATGCCCAAGCAGGGGCTGAAAGCTCATGTTGAGAAACTTTGTATGTTCAACTGTGACATCACCCTGGACCTGTGACCTGTACCTGGACTGTGTCCTGGTCTGTCTCTTGTTTAACCTCGTAATGACCTGAGTCTGTAGTAACTGTAGAAACATTTAACCTCCTGGTGATGATTTAAAGTGTTTCTCTAACAAACATCTCTTTCAAACACACGGATCAGACAGGCGGGATGTCAGGAGCTCAGTGGAGTCCGTCTGGACCCGATTCCTCTCTTTGACCTTTGACTTCTTTAAACTGGAACAGTTTGATCATAAAGAGAGATGTCACTTCCTGTGTAAGAGGATCAAATAAAGTTTTATCAGGCCAGAAGCTGTTTGTCCTTTTCCTCAGTTTGTGGTTTCTTGTGTTTTATCTCCATCAGTAAAGGTACAGTGTGTAAAATTTCACCACTAGTTGTCAGTAAATTGCAGTCAGCTGAGATCTGTTTTCTCCAATTCAAGTCCATAATCGTAGCCACTGTTTGTAGTGAGCGTAGGCTGTCAGTCTGCTGTTTACCTCAGCCGGTATCCATTTACTCTGGAAGAGGCTGTAAACTTTTCTGAATGGCGTCCAATAAGAGTCGATGAGTCAGTGAAGCTCACTTCTGTCCGGCATCAGCGACACTGAGCTGAGCTGTTGGAGATATTCTAAACTTTTCTATCGGCAAGTGCTGCTGTTAGCTGCTGTTAGCCAGCGACAGTGAAACAGTCATTGAAGTGGATCTAACATTGTTAAACTCTCCTACGATGTGAGAATGTAATCAAGCTATTAATCAGGGGAACGTGAGATTTTTAGGGCACTTGAGCTGAACAGCAGCTGGCATGTTAGCTTATAACCAGCTGTAGTTGTTCAGTGAGCTCATTGTCAGCTGTGTGGAGACGGGAGGGTCGCAGGTCCAGTCTGCTGAAAATCAGTAATTGTAACAATGTCCTGAATAAATAAGCATGTTTACACACATTTTCGTGTGTTAGAGCCCTGACTTCAGTTCAGGAGACTTGAGGTGAGAACGGAGAGGATGATGTTTTATTAACATGCCAGCTACATTATCTCTTTCCCTCATCATTTCACTTCTTTGGTAAAGGGGATCGCTACTAGGGTGATAAAACTTGGTATGATATTTAATATATTGAGTCTGAAAGTGCAAATTTTTTGCAGCAGCCATCATATTTTTCTTGCTGCTCCCGTTCTCTCTGATCATTTATGTTAATGAGGCGATAAATACACAAAAACCTCAGAGCAGCCTGTTTGCCAAAAGCTCTGCTGATTTCTTTGTGCTTTTTTAATTGCATTTAGGAGAAATGGAAACAGAAACACCGAATGAACTCCTCACGCTGCAGCAGGTAAACCATAGATCAAAATTCAGTTTGCAGTGAGGATGAGGAGTGTCTGATCGGCTGCCTTCAGCCATAGTTTATTTGACAAGCGGACACAAAAAGGTTTATACTGAGCACTAAAACCATTTTTTATGATTAAAATTCAGTTTTTAGTTTAAACGATTATTCATCTTTTTCTTCTCAGGTCTTTTTCCCGCGTGAAGCTTCGCTCAATCGATCTGATTGATAACAGATAAAACTCTATTTCCTCAAAAACATGAAGCAGCAGCAAGAACAACTTCACTCACACTGACGTCACTGTGCTGCTCGTCATAGTTTATTTTAACCACAAGCTACCTGTGCAAAAGTCCTGAGCCTCCCCCCATTTCTTTATACTTTGCTTCCAAGGAGCCAGATTTTCTTGTTATTTAGTACCACCTGTACCACAGCGCGCGCGCGCACACACACACACACACACTCTAAAGTAACATAAAGACAGCTAATTGCATATGATAGATACTTTATTGATTCCACAAGGGAAATTGTTACAGCAGCAAGAAACTAGTACAATCTACACCAAACAACACAGAGGGAGTGAAAGTGCCACAGGTGCATAGTGAGTCATTAGTGTGAGTGCAGAACTATACATATACAACAGTGATAAAAAAAATTATTAAAATGTAAATAATGATGACTAATGTTAAGAGTGACATTGTGCAAGAGAATAGTGCAAATTGCATTAATAAATATTATGTACACTATGAATCTGAAAGATGGCTGCAAGACCTGTCCCGACAGGTGTGTTCACCTGTTACAGAAAGAAGAGTCAATATACAGTTTATAGAGAATGGTAGGAATGATTTCCTGAGGCGTTCTTTATGGCAGTGAGGTTGAATCAGTCTGAGGGAGAAGGAGCTCTGCTGGCTCGTTAGTGTGGAGTGAAGTGTGTGAGATGGTAGCCCATGATGGAGAGCAGTTTGTTCAGTGACCTCCTGACCCTCACGGATTAAAACTCCTCCAGATTCTTTGTGAATCTGTTTGTTGATCCTGCTGGCATCTCTGGCACGGATGCTGATGACTATCCCCTGCGCTGGTGCCCCCCGTGCTGCTGACCACCACATCAGACAGGGTTCCCCCCAGCTGCACAAACTGAGGCCTCTCTGAAAGATGGTCAGCAATCAAGGAGACAGCAGAAGTGGTGACACCATCCTGAGCAGCTTCTCACTCAGCATTAAAAAAACATAATTCTCACCATGCCACCAGTCCCATCCAGGTGAACGTGAGTACGCTGCAACAGGTAAATAACTGCATCATCCACCCCCACAAAACATGATGTCTTCCACAGCACCGGTACCTTTCCCAAAATGAGGGGTCCAGTACTGAACCAGTTGAAAAACAGATCCAGCTCACTGGCTCTGTCGAGACTGCCCCCCTGCTGCTGATCTCTTGGCTTGAGACCGAGGATCAGCTTCATCTTCTTCCACACTTCTTTGTCCAGCTGGAGTTCGGTCTCCAGCTTCTCTCTGTGTGTGCGTCTTTACACCTTTACACCTTTACACCTCAGTGCTAACAATGTTACAGTCCTATACAAAAACACAAACTGCTCACCATCTGAGCCTCATCTCTCAGCAAAGTGACTGATGGCACTGCTCAGATCCGAAGTCCTGGTGGTACCGTCATCCTCTCTGCTCTGCCCCAGAGTCTTATCCCTTTGCTGCTAACTCAAGGGATGAACCAGCGTTGTCCACACAAGCACCAATACTGAAACTTTTAACTTATAAAGACAGCTTATGGAGGAGAGCAGTGTGTCATGATTTCAAAATTTACAAATTCATCATCATATATATGCTTAATCTGAATACTTTTTAATTACCACTAAATTATGTGTTTTTGGCTTTCTTCTTAGTCCTCCATAAATAATTAGTTATCACCACAAATGACACCTTTCACATTTTTTAAAACTGGGTTTCTTAGAGACCTGGAATTGAACTTTTTGTTTGTTTGTTTTGGCCACAGTGGCTTTATTGACAATATAGGTTATAAGAGGAAAGAGATGGGGGAAGACATGCAGCAAAGACCACAGGCTGGAACTTGAACCTGTGCTGCCAGCTTTTCGCCTCGCGGCATGCACGTGGTCGTCCACTCTACCACTGAGCCACCCCATGCCCAGAATTGCCCCATGCCCACACTTGCCTTTAAAGCACTTTGGGTCAGCTTCTGTTAAATGTGCTTTATAAAAAAAACTCACACGTTTTCCAGTTCCAATAAAGTAATTCATTGGAACACTTTTCAGTGGCTGAATTTAAATATCTGAATCTATCGGTTATCAGTCTGCCAGATTAACAGCTGTGATGACCAGTAAGCCTTTAACATTAACTAATGCTGAAGAACCCCACCCATGACTGAAACATGACTTTCACCACTGTATGAGCTTCCTGAATGTTCTTTGCCTCTCTGGAAGGACTCTGCCAGTGACCTCTGTGTGCATCTCCAACTGTAAGTGAAATTTTGAAATATGACTTTTTCTGTTACACAAAATAAACTTAAAGATGTTTTTCAGTGAGAATGTGTTTGTTTAAATTTCAAATATGTGGCTGATTTATCAACAAAGTGCTCAAGTGTCCCGTTAGTGTAACAGCCAGCTCGCCTCGCCAGCTATCAGCTGACCGGGTGGTTGGAGCTTGTGATACCCACTGAGAATGCCCGGCTCCTTTCACATCTGCAGTAGCATGTTGATGCTGGAGATCCTGAGGACTGATGTCAAGCTTAATCCAGAAATGATCAGATTATGTGTTTTTAATATTTATTCAGTTGTATTCCAAACACCAGCTGTCTGTTGGAAGTCTACTTGAATAAAATCAAATCTCTAACATCTGCCATTATTTTTGGATTTTTGTAAAGCTTTTGATTCAGTTGAATATGAGTTCTAATGAAAACTTTGTAGTTCTTTGGATTTATTAGAGAGAGAGAAATCTATTATGGATGTTATATAATGGAATCAGAATTTGCTAAGATGTGGCACTTGTTCAAGACTTGAGCTTCATAGATGAATATGGCAGCTCACCATGGCTGCAGAGCTGTTGCCTATTCTGATTAACGATAGTCACATTGAAGGGCTAAATGTGATGGGTAAACAGACAATAATATGTCAGCTGGCAGATGACACCACCCTGTTATGAGACTATAAATAAATGTGAGATGCTAACTCTGCATGAGCACTCCCTGCAGTCGATGTGTAATATACAGATGAAAAAGGAAGTGGAATATTCGGGCACTGTAATTGGCAAGGATAAATTATTCTCAGAAAACAGGGATATCTGTGGTATAGAAAATATTTGGGAAGATGCTGTTAAAAGTATATGTACTGTAAATTATAAATTCACATTGAGGAATAAATGTTAATATATAAGGAGGAGTGATATGATTTAAACAATGACGATGGGCTAATCCCATTGACTCTGATGTTATGAATGGTGTGTTTAGTCCCACATTAGTTTCACCCGAAACCCCCGATTGTAATGACCCATGGCTTTTTTTTTTTTTTTACAGTGATGAGACACAGGAGCACATTCAGTGCAAGACTCATCTCACCAAAATGCACCACAGAGCGACAGGAGGACATTCCGACCTGTGGCCATCAAACTCTATAACTCCTCCCTAATTAGGTGACCCATGACTCACCAGTGTAATTTAGTAGGCGTACATATACAGACAGTATGTTTCAGATTTATACTATTATCAGTTACTGCCGTTCAGATTTATATTATCATGTGTATACTGTATTTTAAATTGATCTTTTGGTTTTATATTTTTGTGTTTTAGTTTTAATTTATTTAAACTATTAGGGTTTTATTCTTTCTATAAACAGATACTGCTGTAACAACAGAAATTTCCCTCTGGGATCAATAAAGTATTCTGATTTTGATTTTTTCTCACCTTGGTGCATGTGATTATGCACATAGTGGGTCATCAAACACCTCCAGGGGATACCCCTACTGGGGTTTAAGGAGGGGGAAAAGTCCAAATCATGGACATTATAGACCGGAATGAGGATGCAGGGCTCTGCCTGCAGGAATGTTTCGAATGCACTGACTGAGATGTTTTCAAGCAGATCCTGTGGAGATGATCTGGACAGTTTTGTGGACATAATTTTCCCATACATACATTTCCTTTTGCAGACACATGATTATTCCATGGAAGAGGGTTCAAATCTTCAAGAGAGATCAAATCTATACAAAGAATAAGCCGTGGGTTAGATTTTGAGGAGCACTGAGCAGGTGTTGGATGTTCACTCTTCTTAACTTGCTCTTTAAACACTTGGAAGGAGATGGCAGACTATTATTTGATTTTCTTCTGCATTTAATACTACTCAAATACAAATATTTAATACTACTTAAATCACAGGCTTTTAGAACAGTTTGAGTTCAGAAGAAATCTTGCTGGGTGGACTTCCTAAGAGAACACAGGGAGTCAGAGTAAATGGAGCCACTGGTTCACTATACACAAACATGTCGGAGCATTTTAAGGTATGTAGACGACACGGTCATGGTTTGTGTGCCTGGACCTGCTGTTGAGCATTTTGCCAGGTGCTGTGAAGAGCCTGATCTCCAGTTCAAAGACATGATTGTGCATTTCAGGAAAAACTCCAGCACACCTGATGCCACAGACATCAAGGGTCAATCTGTGGACTTTAGCAGTCTTCTTATTAACTTGGGGCGATTCATTTAAGATTGAATTTTGACACAAACTGTGAAGCAGCAGGCAAAAAGGTTTATTGTTTTGTTTGTGGAAACAGTTCACATCGATAAGCTCATTTTATAGATCTTTAAGTCAGTTTGATCTGTTTCCTTGGTGTTACACGGTCACCTGTCTTTGAAGGACAAGAAGACACTGATGCAAACTGTGAGCTGGTCAGGGAAACTGACTGGTAATTTGCAGCTTAACCTGGAATCTCTGTGTGCCGGAGAGCTGCAGAGGATGGCCAGCTCCATGTGAAATTGTGTCTCCCACCATCAGCTTCTCCATTCGGATGGAGGTTTGCAGTCCCTAAATGCAGGACAAAGCGTTACAGAAATGACTCTGTCCCAGTTGCTATTATTCATCTGAAAAAGTTACAGGAAAAGGTGCACATATTTCCATTTATTCATTTTTAATTTGCCTTATTTGTTTTTGTTCATAAATAAACTTTTAAAAAACCTTTTATTAAACAAAGTTCAAAACAATAAAATAACACTATAAAAACAACATTAGAATACAAACTCTCATGGAGGTTTACAAGCTAGGGGGTATGCAATAATAAGAAAATGAATAATAAAACTGAGGAACAGAATAATACAAATACAGATTCAGAACAAAAAATTTTAGCTATCTGATGCGAGATGATTCTCGATTAATAAACTTTTTTTTCGTTTTTTTATTAGCAAACAACAATACTCAAAAATAACATTAACATATACAAAAATATATCCTACAGAATATCATACCTGCCTAAACAGTATACAACTATATGTAAATTGATATTGATATGTTAATTAGCTCAGTATTTATCCAAAACATGAATGTTAGAGAAAACAAGAGATTTCTTGGGTTATAACAGAGAAATTGAAAGGAACATAAATATATATAAAACAAAACATATAAAATAACAAAAATAAAATAACAAAAATAAATAAATAAAATAAATAAATAAATTCGATTAATAAATTCCATGGGGGGGGATGATTACGGTTTGTAAACCGGATCGGGAAACTCAATCAGAGGGACTTCCGCCTGCGCGGACTTTTTGTTACGCATGCGCAACTGGCATACAGGAAGTAAACAAGAAGCGTGAGGCTGTTCAGCCGTCTGAGAACGCGTGACCGTGAGAAGCAAATTTAAGGGATTAAATAGCGTGCGAGCGGATCCATCAGAGCGATCACACCTGATCAGGTAGGAGCACTTCTGTGACGTTTGAAAGTCCGAGACCCTTGACCCCTAACCCTCAGTGTGATCAGTGAGTTTTAAATCGCAGTTGTTTAGTGGGTTCACAGAGGAGCTCCAGCTTTGCTTCCCTGTGGCATCCTGATGAAGCTGCAGCTTATCTTTTGTCGGAGGTGGTTTGACCCCTGACCCCCCTATCAACAGAGATTAAAGAGTCACGTTAGTCTAAACTGGCAGAGGAGCGGTGCACAGGTAAAAAGCTGCTCAGGTGCGGCTTGTATGGAGGCCAGCTGCGTTAAACTGGTTAAACTAGGAGTAGATGCTGTGGGAGATGCCTCACTGTGTACGACCCAGGATACTGTGGGTCCTCTGAAAAGGAACGCCTCAAATCAGTGCTTGACTCCCTGATAACTCACAAACACCCAGCTGAGAGCAAGCTGGAGAGTGAATGGCATTTCTGTAATTTAAAAGATCTTCATTTAGCCTGGAAAAGAGTTTGTTGCTGTACTTTTTAAAGCTCTCCATAAAGCAAGGACATCTTACTATTCATCACTGATTGAAGAAAATAAAACCATCCTGGGTTTCTTTTTCAGCACTGTTGCCAGGCTGAGTCAGAGCTCTACTAGTAGTAGAACTAGTAATGGCTTCATGAATTTCTTCATTAATACCATTTTTACCATTAAAGAAAAATTATTCATAACCATCCCAAAGATCACAAACATGATGATGACATGATGCTGAAAAGAGAGTGCAACTTGGAAGTAATAAATGCATGAATTATTATAATTCATTATTATCAGGCTGTCCTAAAAGCTTCCTGATAAGCCTTCAGCTGATCCAAGAGGATGGATGGATAGATGGCATCTCTTCATTGACACAATGTTACAGTTTTTCTGAGTCTCTAAAACCCATTTTCTCAGAATCTTGAAGATACAAAAATTCCAACTACATTCACTTTTCTTTCAAAACTCATTCGCCTCAAAATGTGTTCAGATTATACACCAGTAAAAGTAGCACTGTAACATTAGACAAAGAAAACAAAGTCACATGATCTGGATTTGGTCTGAAGTCAGACTGAATGAACCAATCAGACACATTTGTTGGACTGAAACGTAACTGCAGATTTGATTGTGACAGACTTGCCGAGGAGGTGGGTGTTGGACACTGCATCACAGGTGAAACACACCTGGATTGTGTTATCAGTTTTACTACATGCCTGCATCAGTATGTGACAACCTGAACAAACACAGACACGGTCGTATTTGTGAATATGGTTCATTTTCTGTTTTTGTTTTCTAGGTTTGTTCCCATTAAAGTTCACTGTACGAGTGACATAAAGATCAGGTTGATATTTGGGGGCAAACGTGAAGGCAACCCTAACCTGTGATGTCTACCTTTGAGGTCCAAACAGTGGTGTCACACTGGACAGATGTTTATTTGTCAGCTCACATCTGTAACCTGATCACTGTTACAGCGACGTCAGCGCTGCTGGGGATTATTCTCATAATCAATATCCTGATCATCCAGACTGTAATTTGAGCTCTTCCTTTTTCTTCTGCAGCTTCAACAACAAACTGATTGACAGCATCGAACCTTTACCTCCTCCTCCCATCATGAACTCTCTATCATCCCCTCAGAAGAAGAGGAGATGGTCAGAGAAAGAGGACGAGTCTCCTGCTCCCATCAACATCAAGACTCCTGAGAGAGAGGAGATCACTGAGGATGAAGAACTGCTTGGCCATCCCACTCCTCTTGCTGAAGATGGACAGGTGAGCAGGAAGAAGAAAAAGAAGATGAATATGAGGAGAGAGGAGGAGGAGGTGTTCAGGTCTCCTTTTTCTTCTGCTGAAGATGGACAGGTGAGCAGGAAAGAGAAGAAGAAGAAGAAGAAGAAGAGGAGAGAGGAGGAGGAGGTGTTCAGGTCTCCTTTTTCTTGTGCTGAAGATGGACAGGCGAGCATGAAGGGGAAGAAGAAGGAGAAAAAACAGATGCAGGACAAAGAAGAGGAAACCATCGAGGCAGGAAAAAAGAAGATGAAAGACAGGAGTACAGTGGAAGAAGTGACATTACAGGAAAGAGAGAGTGACAGGACTAAACAAAAGAAGAAGAAACACAAGGCGAGTGTAACCACAGCAACAACCCCCTCAAACAGTGGAGAGACAGTTTCTACGGAAACAGTCGACAGCGGGATGAAGGTGGAGAGAAAGGATGAGAGTCTGCAGGAAGTGACCTCACATAATCGAGAGATAGGAGAGAAGAAGAAAGTAAAACTGGCAAAGAGGAAGAAAGAAGTGATGGGGAAGAACAAGAAAGCAGCAAATACTGATGAGTGAGTTCTGAAACTCTGAAAAAGTTGCAGTATCTGAGACTGTGAGACCCGTACAGCTTTAAGAAAGCAACCATGACTCTGCCCACTCAGCTAGAAACCAACATGACCACAAAGCTTTAATGTGGCATCTATTTTATAGTCTGTGGTTTTTATGATGAAATGATGATGTGAGTGAAGGTGATGGTGTTTTGTGCTTCAGGTGTGACCACAAGTTGCTGGAGGAGCTTCAGGAATTTATTCCTGATGTAAAGCAGAAATCAGCTGATGAGGTCAATAAACTGCTGCGATACGACCTGGCACGTTTCAGGGTCTTCAAAAAGCAAGGTACAAACGCTGGAGATGCCTCAGGCAGGAAGGGGTATGCACCGTGCATTAACCCTGTGAACACCTGTTCTCTTCCAGGGGTGTCTCTGCGGATGGGGCGGTTCTCTCGGGAGGAAAACGAACAAATCCTAAAAAATGTGGCTGACTTCTTGGTTCTGACGGGCATCAGCTCAGCAGATCAGCTTCTGTTTCCTCACAGGTTCAAAGAGCATGCGGAGCAGATCAAAAGGCTGAAAGCACAGCATCGCTTTCTGGAGAACATCGGTATGTAATCACAAATTTTCCATCACTTCAGGCATCAAGCCCTTACAACATCAGACAGAGAACCACAGTGATCAGAACGTCATCTATCACCTGCATATGGTGAGAGTTTGAAGTCAGAACACTATTTTTTAACAGGGAAAAACCTCCAACAGAACCAGGATCTGACCTTTTTTAATCAAAAGGGAAAGTTTTAAGCCTAATCTTAAAAATAGAGAGTGTGTCTGACTCCTTAATCCAAACTGGGAGCTGGTTCCACAGAAGAGAGGCCTGAAAGCTGAAGGTTCTGCCTCTTCACATTGTAAACTGTGTCGGTCCCAGCACAGAACCCTGTGGAACGCCATGAGTAACTCTGGCTGTGATTCGATGCTTTAACAATAATGTTGAATTAAAAATCAAAAGCTTCGCCTTCAGAAGCTATCGTCAGTATGATCGATTTTTGATGCCACTGTGACCTTTGACCCACCTGTCTGTCTCTCTACAGCTGGGGGGATCCCTCGGACGTGTGTTCAGGTTTATGTCAGAGCCAAGAAGATTTTTGATGAGAAGAATAAAATGGGAAGGTCAGAGGTCAAATCACGTGTTCTACGTTCTCCTCACGGTCCTGGCGATCACCTGATGCGATGTGGGCGTGTTCTTTCAGGTTTTCCACAGATGAGCTTCATTCTTTGATGAAGTTACAGAAGCTCCACGGAAACAACTGGAAGACAATATCAGAGAAGATGGACCGCAGTGTCTACGCACTGCAGAAACGCTTCTCCACCATTGGTGAGTATCCACTCTGACCTCTGACCCCTAACATTTACTGTGGTTCTACTGTGTTACTTTAGAGGACTAACTGAGAGGACTGTCATAGTCATTAATAAATACTTTACAACATTTTAAAGTGTGATGGAGCCTTAAAGCCACCACACTCTTCACCTGTTGATGCACAGTTCCAGGTCACGGCTCCTGGACTGCAGAGGAAGAGTCCCGGTTGAAGCAGGCGGTCAGGACTTACCTGGAGACTCAGCAGTGTCCTGCAGGTCTGACCAGAGACCAGCTGTGCAGCAACCTGCCCTGGAAGAAGATCAGCGAGAAGGTGGAGACCAGGTCCTGGGTCCAGTGTCGTCTCAAGTGGTCAGTGCTCTGCTGGTCGTGTACCAGACTCGGTACCACCAAAACCAACAGCAGTCCCTCAGGTGTGACTCAAGTGTTCATGTGTTCCAGGTTCTCCATCCTGAAGTCTAAACTGTCCTCAAAGGGCAAAGTCTTCAACAGAGGCTCCGAGGGGTGCACAGCTAAAATCCACCTCATCAACACGTAAGACACATGAGCCAGTTTATATGTGACAAATAAGAGAATTTACTGATCATAACGTAGCCAATAAGAATCCAGAACAATCTTCAGTCATGATGGAAACCACTGACTGTGTGTGTGTGTGTGTGTGTGTGTGTGTGTGTGTGTGCGTGTGCGTGTGCGTGTGTTCAGGCTGTACGAGATGCATGTGGACGATTTAGCAGACATCAACTGGGATGAGGTGGCTGAAACTATCGGGTGAGGTCAAAGGTCAAACTGTTTAAGCAGATCTGAAAAGTTTAAACTGACAGCAGCTCCAACAGTACCTGCAGTACTGACAGTACTACAGACTGGTATACTGACCGTATTATGGTGCCACTGACAGTGTCACTGTGTGTGTGTGTTTTTCAGGAAAGTGACCCCGGTGTGTGTTCAGAAGACGTTTTACAGACTGAAGGTTTCCAGAGTTCCCAACTGGACCCATTTATCGTACAGCGGTGAGCAGCACAGTCGCTCTGATGTCACCGTTTATTCGGTTTAAATTTGCTTCAGTCGGAGCGCGTTTGTTTCATTTCGGAGCCATCTGTCCCACTGTGAGTGTTCAGATCTAGCAAACAGACTCAGGGTCCCGTAAACGCCCGATGGTTTTAGTGTGTTTCACGCGTGCATGGTGTCGCTTCAGTTTCTGTAGCTTTTATGGAGGCTAATGAGAACCATCTCCTCTTCCTCAGACATCATCGACTTCCTGAAGGACAATGTGGTTCCTGTTCTGGAGGAGAAACTGAAGAGATGTCAGCAGGAGGAGGCAAAGGAGGAAGAGGAGACGGATCTTTATCAGCTCTCTGACATCTTCTCAGAGCACGATGACTATGTGGAAGTGGACAACAGCTGACCTGCAGCCAATCAGGACACAGCGGCCCTTTGGACCAACTCTTTATTAAAAACAGTGGCTTATAAATCTGTGCAAGAAACTGATTAAAATAGACTCATTTTGAAAATGCTGGTTAATTGAATAGCTAGCTAATACTTTGTAATGTTTAATAAAATTATAATTTTTCTTCTTTTGTACATCTGCCTGATCTGTATCATTGATCACACATTGATTTCTCTTCACTTTCAATCACTCAACATTATTCAATAAGTTACATTTAAATAAAGTTCAGTATTTAATCAACAATAGGCAGTAATGAACACACATTCAGAGATTATTAATGTGTAATCGATTAGAGGTTTCACAGTCTGAAGCAGAGGATTGTGGGCAACGTGGTTCATCTGTTGCTGATGGCGTACACGCCGCTCGTCCTCTTCATGATGTTCGGCACGAACAGGAGTCCCGATGCCCGCTCGATAGTTTCTATGGGAACCAGGAACCGTTCTAGAGAAACCTGCTCACTGATTGGTTCATTTGGTAACACATATGAGCGAAGCTCCACCCCCCTGCCATCTGCCTGCTCCAAGATCAGCACCTGAGGACACACAGGACAGGTGAACTCATCGCCAGCTGACAGGCATGAGTGCTGACATCTCCATCAGGCAGGTGAGACTCACCTTGAAGAAGTGTGTTGGCACAGCGACGTGATTTGGTCCTATCACTTGATATCGAACGTAGAATTTCCCATCAGCCTCCTGCCTGCAACACATGGGATGATTTAATCCCTAAGCCCCTCCCTCTCAGTCACCAAGAAGGAAAAAGGTGAAGCAGCAGCAGGTTACCTGGGCAGGTAGAGCGGGCCAGTGCAGACGTAGACGTTGAGGTAGCGTTTGGTGAGAGAGCGGCAGAGTTTCTCCAGGTTGTTCCAGCTGTTCTGGTTCAGGTTAGGGTTCTGCTCAGAAACACCAATAATAAAAATCAATCAGTGTAAATCAATAGTCTGTATATGGCTCAAAGGCACATGTGATCATTCCTGCAGTCATAACTGAAATCTGCTCACCTGTGGAGCCACGTTGCTCAGGTAGAACGTGTCATTCATGGCTTTCTGGCTCCACTTGTGATTGCCTGCTGCAGCCAGGTGACCTCTGTCGAAGCCGCTCCCCTTGTAATCAGCACTGGTCGCTCGGTGGAAAACGTGAACGCTAGAGATGAACCAAAACAGAAACATTAAATGTGAATAAATAAATATAAATGATCTTACTGCTTCTATGGGTTAATAAACCCATAGCTGACCTGGTTACCCTACAGGGTGATGTTTCCTGCAGCTGCAGATATGCTGCTCGATTCTGAGCACTTTCCATCTAAAGGCATCAGTCTTCACAGCCACATCGCCTCCTGTTTTTTTAATCAATTTTTGTCCCTTTTGCGTTTACTCAGTTGTGTCTGTCTGTGCATTCAGTCTCATTGTACATCCTGTATAATGACAATTAAGGCATTCTATTCTATTCTATAAGAGTCTCTCATTGTCTTTACCACAGGTCCAGAAACCACGCCCTACTGGGCTGAGATGCAGCGTGTGACGGCTGGTTCTGGCCCACGGGCCCTATGTTTGATACCTATGTTATAGGAGGAAGTGCATACGAACTCTGTGGATTGTTACAAACTCCCCGTCTGATTTTACCTGTCCCGTTTCTGCCTCACCTGTCGTCCTCTTTGAACTCGCAGCACTTCCTGTCTGACGAGCCGCTCAGGGAGGCAGGATTTAGCCGCTCTATTACCCAGGATGCAGTGCGTGTGCGGGGGTCGTAGGAGGTGACATAGGATTCTCTGGTCTTGATGTTAGCCAGTGAGGGGAAGCCATACTTCATTACCACTCCTGAGTTACCTGGACTCACCTGGACACAGAGATGCACTCAATGAATCTAAAAAATAAATAAATAAAAAGCCAGAACCCAGGGACTCAATATCAATAATCCAGCTATCAGCTGACCCAGCTGATAGCTCGGTGCTGAGGTTATACAGGTAACTTCCAGTTTAACTCTGCTTCTATTGTTATGCTATTACAATACCACCCACTGACCAATCCAATCTGAAAAATAATGTCACCATCAATATTCCTGTGAGACCCTCAGACCGCTGGTGAGGCGTACCGGTACATTTCAGACACCTGCAGAGATGCGTTCCAATGGTCCATTTTTCTTATAAAGGTTCCTCAGAAGAAGCATTTGGCGACAGTGGGAAGGAAAAACTCCCTTTTAACAGGACGGAAACTCCAGCAGAACCAGTTCCTGAAAGTTCCTGTTACTGCACCCTGTGCTCAGCTTCGTTCATCACATACTCAGCAGAGCCGTCGCTCACTTCATTCCTGCTGCTCGGCTGAAATCCCAGCATGACCGAGGAGCAGGAATGAGTGGAGCTCGGATCTAAACGCTCAGCGTGAGGATTGACTGAAGGTTTTTAGGACAGGAAGTTTTGGCACTGCGCTCACAGCTTTGGATCATTCTGATAAACAAACACTCCCAGAAGCAACTATCACAACCACAACAGCCAGAGCACAGTCTTCACACAGATTTACGTTAGCACATCATGTCTGCACGATTCTTTTAAATGTTGCCCTCCTGAAGGGAAACTCCTACAAATACATGAGGCCATCTGCTTTGTTAAATATTGTATGCATATATTATCATTTTAATTAATATTTAATGAAATTTTGATCAGTTTTAGTATTTGGAGTTATTAGTCTCACACTTATTGCACTTCATCCATTAATAGCACTTTTCCATATTCTGATTGTCGATATTACTAACAATTAGAAGCAGTGGTGTGGACAGTGATTCAGTGGCGCCTAATCAATGTTATTGATCATTTCATACGCACAGCTGTTAAATACAGAACATGCCGACTAGAGAAATCATTTTCCCGCATCGCTTTGGCGCCCCCCGCCCCCTATGCGTTGCATATAATGCATGCCCACTTTTTGCGCCACTGGTTGCGCCTGTGTGTTTGTATGAGCTGGTAATGGGGGAGCAGCCACAGGTGGAGCCCTGCCTAGGATGGTCCTAACCGGAAGTTCGGGAAACGTCCCCTGAACCGTTATTTTTTACCAAACCGCGAACGTTCCCCGAACCTCGGGGCTCGGAAACGAACGCCGAGCGAACCTTCCCTGCGCGCTCGCTTGTTCGCTGAGCTGACAGTGTGCTTTCGTTTTCACTGACGATTAAACGTCATTGTCTCTCATCCCGCTGCTTCCGGTTCCTTTGATTTGGTCACCGTTTGGATAGAAACGACAGGACGTTAGAGACATCACCCTGTTATAATGCTTTTTAAATCATCTGTATCTTCAATGCTGACCCCTTCAAGTCACCCTCACTCACCTGCAGCTCGGAGGCCTCCACTGTCGGGACTCCCGGTACCGGGATCACCGGGAACCGGCTCAGCGGACCGTCTCCCTGCTCCTCACGGCGGCCTCCGTCACTCAGCAGGCGGTTTACTGACGCTCCGAGTCCCGCTCCGACCACCAAGGTCGCCCCGGTTCGCCACCATCGCCTCATGCTGCCGGTGAATCAGCTGGTCGTGACGCGCTGTGATGACATCACCGTTGTGGTTTCATAGCAATAGTAACGCTGAAGATGACGTAATTTAAAGTCAGTGAGAAGCTTCAAAAAGATTTATAATTTAGAGGAAGAATCTTAATAACAAAAGCAGAAGGCGTCTCCCGTTGGACAAAACAAACAGGCAACTGATCTCATTGATAAAATGTTGTATAATTTTGTATTTAGAAACAGGATTCATTATATCAGGAAGTCAGTCTGAATGAACTCATATGAACATGGTGGCCTTATATTTTCTTGATTTCTCAACTTTAAACAATACTTTTAAAATAAATTGGATTAAACAGTTTCTCAAAAATTCATCTTCACTTTGGAATTTTTTACTAATTTATTTTAAAAACTTGATGGCCTTAAATTTATTCTCCTTTGCAACTACAATATTGAAAAACTCACCATAAAGCTCTTTACTTAAATTCTTCTCTCCTGGTCTTTAATTTATACACACAATTTCTCACCCCATCGTTATTATATTTGAAATAATAGAGACATTTTGTACAAGCATAAGTCTATTTTTGGAAAACTGGTTTGAACGTGGAATCATCTAGTTCAGCAACTCTTTAATCTGGATGGTGTCTTAATGTCTTATTCTGAACTTCTACACAAATTTGGTATTCCTATACCTCCAAAGGAATACGCTTATGTCTTTGATGCTATCCCGTCTGGTGTTATAATGCTTTTTAAATCATCTGTAGCTTCAATGCTGACCCCTCCAAGTCTGGACCCAGCTGACACTTATACTGGTCAAACCTGCTTTTCCACTAAAAAGTGAAAAACCATTCATGATATACGTGCCTTACTCCAGTGGGTCAAGGTCTCTGTTCCTAATGTAATCTCTTATTGGAATAATTTTGCTTCTGACTTGGACTGGAAGAAAATCTGGTGTCTCCCATCTAAATATTTGATTATTAATAAGATCAAAGATAAATCTCTCAAGATGATCCATCGTTTTTACCCATGCAAGTTTTTTCTCCAGTGATATAAAAAGGACATTGACACAAGCTGCTCTTTGGACTCCATGAAGAAGATCTCTGTCACCTGTTCCTTTTCATGTACTTTCTGGCCAAATATTTGTACTTTCTTGACAACTTTACCCTTTCTTATAGAGATGTATTGTTTGGATTCTTCTTTTATCCTTGTAATCAGTCAAACAAATTCCATATTATTAATCTAATTTTATTCTTTGCAAAATATCCTAGTCATAAGTCTAAATTCTCAAATCGCAATCCTTCCTTCTTAATTTTTAAGAGGAACTCAAACATTATATTGCAACTCTTCAATATTCCAAGAATAATAAAGCCATAAGGACATTTGAACTTTTTCCAATTTAATATTTTGTAAATTAATTTCTTTACTTAATTGAGTGTTAAGTGTTTTGTTTTGTTGTACCTTCAACATTTTTTATCAATAAAGATTGTTTACAAAAAAAAAGTTTTGTCATTTTAATTTAAATTAGGTTTTCTGTGACAGCAATAAAAACAGTCTCTGGAAAGGAAATCTGGCCAGTTTTTCATTCATTAGATGATTATATCATCAGTTCAATACGTAAGGAAGGGTCGGGGTTCCTCCTGCACGGCTCACATATTCTAAATAAAGAACCTTCTTTAGTTCCAGATGAAGTTGTGCTCTGGATTCTAGTGATGGGAAGTTTGGCTCGCTCTTTAGGTTCAGCCTACCAAAGAAGAGCCAGCTCCTTCAGCCAACCTGTCATTGTGTAGACACACAGATTCTGCTACACATCTTAACCAATCACGTGCAGCTTCCACGAAAACAAACAAACAAACAAACAAAAAAATGGCTCACAATCATGAGCTGGCTCTTATTCATTGGGAGCCGGTTCTTCTGATTCACTACCAAGCATCGGCTCTTAGAGCCGGCTCTTTTGTGATCGACACATCACTACTGGATTCATTCTGCTTACCATCGCCATTAGACGAGTATACCAAAAGTTTTCAGGGGAAGGAGTGAACTGAACACCTCTCTGTCCACCTCCTCCATCCTTGGACCAACTATGAACAGCATTTTACATTAGTGGGAAGGAAGACCTCCCTTTTGACAGGAAGAAACATCCAACAGAACCAGGCTGAAGGGGGGGGGGGCAGCCATCTACTAGTTGGTCACCCAAGGAAGTA
>VUQJ01032194.1:0-13004 GCA_015108635.1 Andinoacara biseriatus | reverse complement strand
ATCCTTCCTTCGTAATTTTTAAGAGGAACTCAAACATTATATTGCAACTCTTCAATATTCCAAAAATAATAAAGCCATAAGGACATTTGAACTAAGTTTCCAATTTAATATTTTTGTGAATTAATTTCTTTACTCAATTTAAATAGCTTGCCTTGTTGGTTTGCTGTTTTTATATATATCTAAAATTTTGTTTTGTTTTGTTTTTTGTACCTTCGACATTTATTATCAATAAAGATTGTTTACAAAAAAAAGTGAAAGCTGCTCAACAATGAAAAAACATGAGAACCTCATTTCCTGTTTCGGTCTTTTTTTCCCAGTAATTGATCGAGCTGCTGTGGTGTGTGATGTCACTCAGTGTAAGCTGAAGGCTGAGCCAATCCCTGCAGGTCCCTGAAAGGGAAGCGGCACACACGAATTTCCGTTTGTGGCCCAGTGTTTGTTTATTGAAGCTTCAGCTCGATGTGCTGGAGCAGAAGACCTCCTGACAGCTCACTGAGCAGCGGCAGCTCCTCTGCTTCATCACAGGGTCAGTCTGATCGATCCCGACGGCTTTTTACAGCTATTATTATTATTATTGTTCTGCAGAGACCCAAACCATGACAGCAGACTGCAGACACCGCTTCTGCTGTCTGTGACCTCCCAGTTAGATCAGCAGGTCCAGTCTGCAGCCTGCATTCATGTTTTATCATCTCACTTCATTAATAAAACTCATGCAAATCTGAAGTTTCTACGTGAAACAATGTAAACAGAATGAGGACACGTCTTCCTTTTATTGATCAGCTGATCGGCTGCCTGCTCAGACAGCTGATTTCACATTCTGCATTGACATGTGTTGGTCTGTAGACATCAATCTCATATGCAGGTGTCACAGGTCCAAGTGCAGTATGGGTAATGTAGGCTGCAGGTCAGGATGAAGAGCGAAAACAGATAAAAGTGAAGAGGAGTCCTTTAGGCCCACAGGAGGAGGAGGAGGAGAAGGAGAAGGAGAAGGAGGAGGAGGAGGAAGGTTTAGAGCAGTTTTGTGGTGTTGCTCCAAAAACTTCAAAACTAAAAAGTTCGACTGATTTTCCTGATTAATCAGAATTAGAATCAATTTATTGTCATTACATGAAACATGTAACAAAAAGAAGTTCCAGAACATCCATCCAAGAGATAAGCGTCTGCAGCCGTCAAAGGCCCATCCTAGTGGGCGGGGTCTTGTGTAATGTCACATGACTGTGATGGCATGTCATATTCTGTACAACATCAACAACACGTTAAGTTCAGTGGAAAAAAATACAAGTAAACATTTGCTCTGGTTCAAATCGTCTTTATCATCCAAGGTCAATAGTTGGTGTGACCTCGTGCCTGAGGGCCGGGTCAGCAGAAGGTGGCGGTGACCAGACCGAGGGTCAACAGGTAAAGCCATGATGACAGGGAAGAGGTGGAGTCCTGAGCGTTCTCCAGGCAGCCATCCTTCTTCAGACAGACACTCTGCTCGCAGAATGATCCTGAAGACATGTATGGCATCATCAAGCCAAGCATGATGTCATCACCCCCCCCCCACACACACACACCACCTGAGCTGTTTACCTGTGAAATTATCAGGACAGACACAGCGCAGGAAATCGACACAGGTTCCTCCGTTCTGACAGACCAAACCCTCGCCATCGCACACGTTCACTGTGGGAGGAAGATTATTGATTACCAGTCAACTCATTGATAACAGGTGACATAACATCCCTCGTGCCCCTGTGTGTTTACCTGTGCAGCCAGCCCCGCCTCCTCTCCAGGTGTATCCAGGTAAACAGGAGTCACAACGCCTCCCTGTGGCTCCATCTTTACACTGACAGAGACCCAGGTCTGAGCAACGAGGAGACACACTGCGGTCTGCGTCACACTCGCACTCTGAGGACACACACACACACACAAAAACACACACACACACACAAACACACACATACACACCTTCATCGTTATCACTGAGGTCAGCTCTTCTCTTCTGTACTGTGACTGTTCATCCACCTGGTGGCAGCATGCAGCCCTCTGATTGCATCCACATGTTAGTGTGGCAGAAGAAGCTGCTGCTCGGTTTGGTGTGTTCCAGATGTTGCAGCTGTGTTTACGATGCAGGATCCTTTAGTGAGGAATGTTGAACATGTTGGAAGCTCTAAGGTGACTCACAGTAACAGGTAACCTGCAGAGCTTCACAGCGTTGTTCACATGGATGTAAATAGAGACGTTAAAGGTGAAGTGACCTGTCTGCAGCTCTCAGTCAGACTGCAACCGTGAACTGGTTTGAATGATGGAAGAATCCTGTCACTTTTTATTTTTTACTTCTCAGGCTGTTTATACTTACTGCCCTGTGGAAATGTCAGTTTCCTTTTTTTTATCTTACAATGTTGCTGCTCTTATCTTAATATAAACTGTTTACTTTGTGTTTTTATTGCTGCTGGTCTAAACATGATAACACTGTAGGAAAGTTCAGGACTGCAGTGGATCTGTGGAAAAAAACAAAGATGCACATGGCGACAGCTCAGTGATTTCACGGCCTGTCCTGGCAGACCAGAAGATGCTGAACAGCCACTCTCATGATCCATTCTTAACCCTAACCTTAACCCTGGTCCAAACTAAAGTCAAAAGATTCTGCCCTGCGCTCACTGTTTTTTCACACTCTGCAAAGCAGGCCTGGATATTATGGTGAGTCAGCTTGGGCCTGCAGAGGCTTGATGGGCCTGCAGAGGTTTGATGGGCCTGCAGAGGTTTGATGGGCCTGCAGAGGCTTGATGGGCCTGCAGAGGTTTGATGGGCCTGCAGAGGCTTGATGGGCCTGCAGAGGCTTGATGGGCCTGCAGAGGTTTGATGGGCCTGCAGAGGCTTGATGGGCCTGCAGAGGCTTGATGGGCCTGCAGAGGTTTGATGGGCCTGCAGAGGCTTGATGGGCCTGCAGAGGTTTGATGGGCCTGCAGTAGCACCATAAAGTAGAGGCAGAGAAGAGATCACACGACACATCCATCTGAAACACTGTGGTGTGTTTCACATGTTTTCACACTGTTTCTGCAGCTACAGCTCAGGTACACAAGTTACATATTACTGTGAGTCACCTTAGATCCATCAAACACACCTAACAGTCATACTGATTATTTAGAATGACTTCACACAACTGCACACTGATTGATTAGGGGGTGCTCTTTAGGCTTGTCCAGAACGAATGGAGCGTTATGGAGCTGCAGAACAAAGTTGCAAATTTCATGGAAGAAACTTCTGAAAGGTTTCATCCTGCGTTTGGCTTCTGATAGAAGGACTCATCACAAAAGCTACAGTTAAATTTGTTTTAGATCAGGTTTTTAACTATATTAAACTCTGTGTGTGTGTGTGTGTGTGTGTGTGTGTGTGTGTGTGTGTGTGTGTGTGTGTGTGTGTGTGTGTGTGTACTTTACTGACCAATACAGATGTTCTCGTCGTTCAGCGGTAGCGAGGTGTTTTGATAGTAACCGAGGCGACAGTACTGACAGTTCTGACCTCGCGTGTTGTGTTTACAGCTCACACATGTGACCACGTTGATGAAATCGATGTAGCTGCAGCGGTTGGAGTGACCATTACACTCACAGTCTGAAGGAAACACACACACACACACACACCTGAAGTCCTGACCTATGTTCAGACAGCGCTCAACAAAGAAGCACCACCCGCAGCCCCACCTCAGGACATCGAACACAGATGAATGAATGGAGGAGACAGGTTTTTTTTTGCTCATCATGGCAGGTAGTGAATTAAAGGGGGAGGAGTCAGAACAATGAGGGTGGGGTCAAAGCAGCTAGTAAGAAGTCAGCATCTACTAAAGGTCTTGAAACACAAGGCTTGTCCAAATTCAGAGGCTGCAGCTTTCGAAGACCACATTTAAAGGCTGATTACATCACAGTGAGGCCATATGGCTCCTCTACATGCAGCCTTCTTTTCCACGGATTCAAAGGACATGTCGGGTGTATCCTTTGTAGTCTATGCTATCCCGATATTCATTGCGCAGCCATTGCAGTAAATTTTCAAATGAAAGCAGCAATGTCAGAGAGAGCAGCCAAAAGGTTTTAAATATGACTGTTTCTGTGAGACAAAAGTAAAATGTCTGTTCCTGCTGATCTAACACCAAGCTCACCTCTCCAACTGTCAGCTGGCCGGGCGGTCGAAGCTCGCTATACCTGACATATTGCTTTCAAACCCCCTGCTGGCTTTTGCCACTGAGTGGAAGTAAAACAAGATATAATTCACTCAGATGATGTCTAACATGTGATGTTTGTTGTTTATTTCAGTGTTTCATTTGTTCTTGAGCAAAAAGTTAAGCTTCATAGCTGGATGGTTTTATTTCACTTTAATGTCTCACTGCAGAGCTGTCAGTATATTTGGAAATGAAAATGTTGATCACAGCAGATCATCTTGATATGGTGAACTAGTAAAGTCCAAGGTAAGTAACAGCGACCCTGATCTTGACCCCAGTGACCCCATATACAAGCCCGACCTTGGTTTGGTCATAAGCTATTTGCCCATGAAGTTTGGTAAGTGCAGGCTCGAGTTATTGAGCAGACACTTCAATGGACGTCCGCCCGCCTCCCAGCCTGCCATGGGTGTTCACATAATAAGTCCTCTCCTTCGATGGGCATATAAAATGAGCAAAAGTTCAGACTCCATTTTAGCAGCGTCTTTTCCACAGCTGTACGTTGCACTGTCATGGTTTCTAGGTGACAGGAACTATGCTGAGATAAAGATGGGAATAGCTGGTGATGCAAATATTAAGACTAGACTGTCCTATTTCACACTCTTCCAGTCTTCGGAGTCTTTGTGGCCACAGAGGAACCCGGCCTACATAGACCTCATCCTTCAAAGAATGCAGCCCCTGAATTTGGCCACACATATAAAATATCTGGACACCATCGGTCCATCTGGAAGGGGTTAGGGGAGCAGTCTATTTCAGGTGGGGTCTGTTTGGTGGGGTGGAGTCAGGCATGGGGTGAAGCATACAGAAGTCTTACCCTGGAAGCTGACGTAGGCGATTTTGGACAGCTGACTGAACTTTGGTCCTCCTGGAATCAGAATCTTCTGGGTCGCTTCAGACACAAAACCAGGTGTGTAACCATGTCAACGTAAAGTTGGGGTCACCACTGCACTAACTACCACTCAGGGCTCAGTACAACTACTTGGCCTCTTATAATGAGAAAAAGTTACCAGATGTGTGCTGTTAGGATTTCTACCACAAGGGTTATATTACTGCTACCTATGAAATGCTGTTATCACTCACAGCCAGTAGGTGGTAGCACTGTGACTGTCTGTGCATTCTGTACCTTTCTTCTCATAGCCCTTTTCCTCTTTCTCCTTCTCTCCTTCTGGTTTAGATTTTTCTTTAGTTTCCTCTTTGGCTTCAGCAAATGCTTGGTTCAAAAGGGAAATAAAAAAGTTTAATTTGTATGAGAATGTGGATGTTTTTAATGTATTTATTTACATTTCTTCATATTTAATGTTTACATCTTCTAAGACACACGTGAAACCTGGCAGGAAGTGCTTCATTAAACCTATAACCTGCCTACTGTCAATAATCTGACTAATCATTCACTGACATAGTAATCACGTTATCATTTTTTGGACTCTTACCCCATCCACTTTGGAGTCCAACTTAATCAGCCTCTGAAGCTTTCAATCACATCTACTTAAGTCACATGGAAACTAAATATCTCTCCAACAACTGAGAAACTTCAATTTCAAAAGAAAAGTGTAAATAGTGTCTTTTAGTGTGAACTGTTCATTAAACTGATTTAAACCCTAATCTATACTAACAGTTGGGACAGGCTCTAGCCCCCAACAACCCTGAAGTGGATTAGTAGATGAATGGATGGACGGATTAAGGATACAATCACCTCTAATATGTGTTTACTCTGAATCCTGATCTAACCAAACACAGTCTGTTGTTTTTGTACCTTTCTCCTCTTTTTCCTGTGTTGTCTTTTCTTGTTTAGAGTCTCTCTTTTCTTCAGACTTCGACCCTCCTGGTGGTTCAACAGATTCTTCTGCAGAAGACTTTCCTTCCTTCCGGACTGCTGAATCATCTACTCCACGATTCTCACCTCCTGGAAAGGGATCCAGTCTAGGATCTACATTAGGGCTGTTTCTGTCAGGCACAAAAGAATCTGGTCCACTTGATTCTGGTTTGTCCTTTCCTGTCTCTCCCATGTCTTGCCTTACTGAAAAAGATTCCTGTCCAGCATTGACAGAACTAGATCCAGGAGTATCAATAGAACCACGGGAATCATTTGAAAAATCCCCAAATTCAATTACAGGTATGGACTCAGAATCTGATCCTGAATCTTGTCCCGGGCCAACTGACTTTCGATTTTCTGGAACAGGGAAGGTAAAGTCAACAGGTGCTAAATCACTGTTAGGGTCAGACTGAGTTATAGAAATGGACTTTGTGCTGGATACAGGACCTCCTTCAGAGGGAGGAGACAAAGAGTCCCCAGGAATATCTGGAGCTGAAGCGGTAGCATCAGGAGGACGTACTTCTGGAGATGTCCCATCAGGAGAAGGTACATCAGGAGGAGGTAAATCTACTGAAGTTTCTGGAGTCTTAGTGGATGGTACATCTGGAAAAACATCTGGAGAAGGTGGATCAGGAAAAGGTAGGTCAGGAGGAAGTTCATCTGGAGGAAGTACATCAGGAGAAGCTGGGTCGGGAAGAGCTACATCAGGAGCAGGTATGTCAGGAGGTGGTACTTCCAGAGGGACATCGGGAGGAGGAACTTCTGAAGTACGTACATCAAGGAAAGATACACCAGGACGAGCTCCGTCAGGAGGAAGTACATCAAGAGGAGGTATGTTTGGATTTGGTACATTGAGGGAAGATACAGCAGGAGGAGATGTATCTGGAAACAGTACATCAGGGATTGGAACAAAAGGAACAATTTCATCAGGCGGAGGTGTATCTGGAAATGATACATCAAGAGGCAGTATATCAGGTAGAGGTACATTGGAAGTAGGTGCAACTGGAGATGGTGCATCAGGAGTAGGTGTATCTGAAGATGGTACATCCAGTGGAACATCAGAAGAAAGTACGTCAGGAAGGGCTTCATCAGGAAGAGGAGCTATATCCAGAGAGGATGCTTCCAGTGGTAGATCTGGAGGTGGTACATCCAGAGGAGGTACATCTATTGGAAATTCAGGAAGAACAGTAGTTGTGTCAGCTTCTGCTGTAGATAGAGTATCTCCAGCCTGACTATTAGCGACAGATCCAGTGGGGGAAGAGTATCCAGATGGAGACCTGTCACCTGGTGGAGACATTTCTGATCTGGTTGTTAGAGGCAGGATTCCAGTTGATGGTACTGCGACAGTGGGGGAAACAGCACTGCTCACCAGTTGGGTGTTACCATTCTCAGGCAAGCTAAAGTCTGAAGTGGAGGTAAAAGGTAGAGTCACTGGGTCAGAAATAGATACCCCAGAGTCAGTACTTCTGCCTGGGACAGTGGGGGTGTTACTGGTGAGACTGTTGATGGTGCTGTCTGGTACTGCTGGAGCTGGTTTTTCTCCACTCTTCAGATGGGGAGTGTTGGGTGGAGCTGTGTCTGTGGTAGGTCCAGCTGTACTGAGTGAGTCTGGAAATGCAACAGAACCTGTAGTACTAATAGTACTAGCAGTGAAAACTACTGTACTAGTCGTGAATGTTGAGGTAGAGTCGACACCAGTTACAGGAAGTTCAGATGAATCACTAGAACTAGAGTCAGTCATGTAAGTACTGGCATTTACACTGCCTTCAGTATTAGTAGAACTTCCTGTGTCGTTATCAGTCAATGTGTACATGAATGTGGTTGAAGGAATATCTTTAGTAGAAGTTGGGTCATTGGAAGTCATGGGGTTAGTAGTACCAACAGCAGTATTAGTATCAGTTGTTGTTGTAGTACTGTCAGTTATAGTATAAATGGTGGTAGTACTGTCACTGGTAGCTGTAGTAGTAATTTCAGTTGGGGTACTGTTGTCAGTTATAGAATAAATAGTGGTGGTACTGTCTTTGGCAGTACTGGTAGTGTCAGTTGGGGTACTGTTGTC
Organism: Andinoacara biseriatus; assembly: GCA_015108635.1. NCBI lineage: Eukaryota > Metazoa > Chordata > Actinopteri > Cichliformes > Cichlidae > Andinoacara > Andinoacara biseriatus. The sequence goes on along the minus strand of VUQJ01032194.1, from coordinate 4,943 downwards.
AGTTATAGTAGACAAAATAGCTGTACTATCTCTGATAGTAGTAGTAGTACTGTCAGTTGTGGATGTAGTAATACCAACAGCAGTATATGTGTCAGTTGGTGTACTGCTCTCAGGTATAGTAGAAGTAGTAGTAGTAGTAGTACTGTCAGTCACTCCATCTGATGAGGCAGAAGGTCTATCAGATGCTTCAGAGTTAGAGTCACCAGCCGCTGTCAGAGAAGAAGAGTTACGTCTCTTTAGTGAATCCGTTCTCTACAGATACCGACTGAAGTCTGCAGAACAGGGAACTGGGGGCTTTACAGTCTAACTCCTTTATTATATTGGTCAACTTTCTGGCTGTAAAAGCAAACTGGTGAGCCACAAAACAAAGCGTGTCCCACCATAAAGCCAGATCAGAAAAAACGAGTTCCATTTACAGCTAAGAGATTCCAGGGAGGTTTTAATGAGAGGGAGTGCAACAGCCACCCAGATGGTCAGGCAGACAGCAGACTCCAAAGTAAACCACCTGCTCTCAAAGACCCTCCTCATCCATAACCCCAACCAACAACAGGCAAATACAGAAAACATCTGAGCCATTAATCTTCCAGCCCTTGATGCTTGATTTCATTAAGGTTATAACTGATTTTAACCTGCTCTTGAGCCAAAACCTCCTTCTCAACACCTCAGATCAGAAATTCTTTCTATTCATTTCTGAACAGTGCGAACAGCAGCACTGTTTTAGGTATTATACAGATGTGTTTGCATTGTAAACAGATCAAAATTAGTCACTGTGCCCCAACTCTTCTTGTAGCTGACAGGCTCCTCTTACAACTGTCCAACTGATCCAGGTTCACCTGGATCTCATCAAAGTTTATACAGTTTGGGGTTTTTTCAAGCTGTCCTCAGCTCATCCTCAGTTCCCCGATCTCTGTAGTGGCCCCTCACTGGCCCTGATCAGCCAGCCTCTGGTCTGCCTGGATGTTTTTATTATCGCTATTCCTGCCATCACAGTGTGCAGAGGCCATAATATTGGATTTAGTTTGGAGTCTATTGCAGCCTGTCCGGCCACATTTAAAAAAACCAAAAAAAACCAACACAATTCCTGTGATTTGAAGAAACACCCGCTCTGTGTCCTGCAGAGAGCTTCATGGACATTAATGTTTTCTAATGCAGCTGAATCCACAGACTGCCAAACAAATCCTCTCACAACCCAGACCCAGCCTGTTTGTGCTTCAGCTTGAGAAACTTTGGATCATGTTTGTCCCGAAGTTTGAGAATTCAGCTGCTGACTCCTCTGATCTACAACAGTCAGTCATCATCTGATCTATTGATCTGTTCCTTCTATAGTCTGTTAATATTTTCTGTCAGTGTTGCATCTTTAGGACGCATGTGTGCAGTGTGTGTGAGCTGATTGATAGATTAAAACCAACAAACACAGACTAAGAATACTAGCTGTTCATGTGTTAACTAAATAATTAACATCCGGACTTTCCTCATAGAGTGCTACCATGTGACTGACTGGAATGATGTAATCTGACCAATCAGCACCCTGAAACTCACCTGAAAAAGTCACGTGTTTTACATTTATAGTTTTTTGGGGTTTTTTTTCGTCTCCAGGTTTGGTTTTTGAAGTGAATTCAGCTGTTAAAAGCAGATATCAGAATTGATGAAACTGCACAGAAAAATGGATGCAGACATGATGTGAATGATATCCCATGATGCAACACAGACAGGTGAGCAGACAGACAAGTAAGACAGCTAATTAGGTGAACAGTACTCACTGGCTGCAGGTTCTGTTGCTTCACCTGCAAAAGACATGAATAGAAACAGTTGGAGAGTTTATCTACCTGTGTGTAGGTGTTTGCAATGTGTGTGTGTGTGTGTGTGTGTGTGTGTGTGTATGGTTCCGTACAGGCGTTGGCGGTGCCTTTGGGCAGAGGCAGGTATGATCCTGGTCTCCAGGTGCGAGATGTGAACTCTTGTCTGCAGCTCTGACAGTCCTGCCCGGCCGTGTTGTGGTCACATTCACAGCGCAGCGTCGCATCAAGCAACACACACTGAGACGCGTGCAAGTTGCACTTACACCTAAGAAACACACAAAGAAAGACTGACCTTCACCTGAACTTCCACCAACCTATCCGAAACCTCCTCCTGAAACAAAACCACTAAGATGGATGTTGCTCCTTAAACTTGCATTCTTTCGAATTTCCAGCAGGGGGTGACTCCTTTGACCGTAAAAGAAGTCAGAACTCATTGAAATCAATGAGAAACTGAGCCTCCCGCTAACCTTCAAGTTCAGTAACCACATTCCCAATGAGTTTAAGGTCTCAGTCGCTTGTTTCAGGTAAGACTGAATAAACCATGTCCACTTTTGAAATTATGGTGCCATTAGATTCACAGAGGAGCAAAAAGCAATGCAGGATTTAGGGCAGGCTACAATGTGACTGGATGAACTTGCAGTCAGATTTACCCCTTGCTTGTCATGTTAAGGTTTTAAAACACCAGAATGGGGACAATGTTCAACTCAACCAATGGGTCAGCTATCTTTTGTATATGCCATCTATGAAACCACCTGTTAAACTTGCTCAACATTCCCCGATTTCCTTCAAGTATCCTAAACCTCTAAAACTTCCCAGTGAAGCTTTGAAAGAAAAAAAGAAAAAACTCCTGAATTTAAAGAGGCAGATCTGTTCCAAAAATTATTTTGATCTTTTAAAAATCTCTTTCTGAACCTCCCTACTGTCCATGCTTCACCTACAAATCCCAAGCAGGGAGACCAGTTCTTCTTGAACTGGCCTCCCTACTCTCTTCTATCCCCCTAAATAACTCTACATGGTTGGTCGGACAGCTGGGGAATACCTGGCTGCCTCCATTTTTGATGTGGAGGTTGTTTGTTAGGTGGCTTTAGGTCTTGGACGGTAAGTTAGTGTCTGTTCGTGGATGTCTAGTGGGTTACGCATTGGGGATGTTTCTTAAGGGTGAGCAGGAGTTTGTCTCATTTGTGGTTGTTGCTAGTTGTTGCTTAGTTATAGTTAGATGGTGGCAGGGTCTTTGTTGGTTACCTGGCAAGTACATCGATGTTCGAAATAGCATAGAAGTACTTCAGCAGGTTGTCTCTCTGGACGTAGGTTCCTCCCAGTGCTGGACGGAGGAGCCTTAGTCGGAGGTTGGTGAAAGTAAAAAAGTCTCTGAGACCCTTCGTGGTCTCCATCCGGGTGTACAGAGAATCCATGTTAATCAGCTTTGGACCAGCAAACACCCCAAATCGAGCTCGTACCTCAAACACTACAGCTTTCTCTTCCTGTTGGTGAGGACAAGTTTCAAATAAGTGCATATAAATGTAAACACGTACAGGTTGTACAAATGTGTCCTGCATCGTTTGTATCATCATGAGTTTCCCTACAGACCTTGGCTCCGACCCAGCGGGAGTACTGCTCTGTGCAGATGACCCGAGTGATGTTACTCGGTGTTAAATCAGAGACTCGTTTGGGCGACATGCCGAAGGCCTCGAGACAGTCATCAGCGTAATACTGATATGGCTGCCATGTGACACCTGAAACACAGATGATTATTTTAGGATTCATCATGTTTCTAACTTCCTGTTTCCTACTTTCAAAATCACCTTTAGGTAAAATAAATATACAAACCTAATTCAGCTGTTTCCCAAAAGCATTATAAATGACTTAAATTAATCAACTGACACCCCTCAGACTGCACTCATTCAGTGAAGCTCATCAGGATCAGTGGAACATTTCATGGAAATGTCTCAAACATTTCCACGATGTTTGACCTTCACCCCCTGAGGTCCACTCACCTTTGTCGATGGATTTCTCCAGCACCATGCTGGTTGGACGGCCGTACTCGAAGGTAATGACGATGTCATCGACCACCTCCAGGCTCTTGTTCCAGGTGAGAGTGATGTTGGCCAGTAGCGGCTCAGGATACCTAGACCATGTGATTGTCTGCCAGTAGGTGATGAGCCCACCCCTCTCCCTGTCTCCCATGAGCTGAGGAGGGTGAGACAGGTCTGGGCTGGAGGCATCGCACTCATCGCTACACAGGTATGGGTTCTCCTGAGGACACGCCACATTAAACACAAATATCTAATGTTTAATGAAACATGAACACAGGCACAGATGTGGCTGAACGTTTACATACACTCATGTATGTACACACACTCATGGCTATAGCTAGCTTTCAGTGGTTTCTGTTCTTTTTTCTGGGGCTGAATGGTTGTGCCACTCACATCCTTAAGAGTAAAAAACTTTTCTTTTTTTTTTAAGTAACCATGGGGTCAAATTTTTAGATACACGAGTGTTCAGTAGCAGGTTTTACATTGACCAGATTGCTTTCAGTAGCCATGAACAAAATCCAGGTATTATCCTGGTTAGACATTTTTCTCCTGGGCAGAGTGGTACAGCTAAGTTAAAGTCTGCAGTTTTATATTAGTTTGAGATCCAGACTGGAAATTCTGATTAAAAATCTTAGTATTAGCCAATTTTATCCACATCTCACTTTAATATGTGCTTGTGGTTATTGCTGTGTTGAAACACCAAGTTTTTAATGAAGAATCTGTAGTCTGCCTCCTTCATTACCTTTTCAGTTCCGCTGACAGCTCATGAGCCCAAACCATGATGCTGCCTCCACCATGCTTTCATTCTGAATGTATCACCATTACTCCCCCCAAACATATCTCTCAATTATTGTCTTATCTGACATTAAAACCTTTCTCCAGAAGAATTTTTGTCTCTGGTCAAGTACAATGTAAGTTTAACGTGAAGGTGATGTGGAGCCTCTCAGCTCTGGAGATATAAAACTCTCTGATGATCCAGTGACTTCAGTTCATGTCAGCCTGGTTTCTGAGCATCAGAACAAACTTCCTCTGAGCTCTGGATGACCGGTAAGAAGAAAGTAGAATGGGAGGCTTCAATATGCTATGTAATAGCACCAATAGAGAGAAGAAA
>VUQJ01032188.1:15924-28606 GCA_015108635.1 Andinoacara biseriatus | reverse complement strand
TTTTTTGCATCTCCGTAAAAGATTAAATTGAGGTGTGCATTTGATTAGAAAATAAATCAGTGCCAGGTTTCATTCAACCAGTAGCCACATCAATTGGAGTGGGAAGACTTTGTTCAGTTTGCTTATTGCTTGATCAGTTAGTTTCACTTTAACAACAGTTCAAAGACATAAGAGAGCAGCTACAGAGCGATGAGCTGGAATGTCGAATGGCAACAAGTCAGTGAAAGATGGGCGCCACGAAGAAGAAGCGAAAAAAGAGAACGTGCAGATTGAGACATGCATAGCATTCAGTCAGTTTCTCGTACTCGGGTTTCTAGACTAGCGCCCCCTTGTGGCCTCAGAGGTAGTTGTGTGGAAGCCATTCTGATCTACGTGACATGCTTATGAGAGGAGGAGACGCGACAGAAGAGTTTCCTGTGACAAGACAAATGTCCATGCCTCCACATCTAATACAGAAATACTGTCAATGCAATAAGGACCTGGTAGGTACAATGATATGCTGAACATACAGTAAAATTCTCAAATATACCAAAGTTTATAGGAGTCAAAAAGTCAGAACAATCTTGGATGTTTTGCAGTAACAGCATGACTATCTTCACGTTACGCACGTCTCTTCGAAGCAGGCTTAAGATAGAAGGAGGGCATAGAAGGCACGGGTAATTTCCTTTCCTGTCTTAACTCTAAGTTTTACATCCTTAAAGTTTGTCTTCTAATACTGGGGCAACCACGAAACAAACAACATGCAATATGGAAATCTAACATACAGGAAGCTCAACATTCCAGGTGGCAATAAAGTGACGGCAGCACTGTTGAGTTTAATAATGCCTCTAATAAATAGGCACCTCTGCTATAATCTAGGCCACGTAATAAAGCTACCAAGCGTCTCTCCGTGAAGTGAATGCAAACCGCAACCTCAAAGTGCCATTTTATTCCTCATGGCAGCGAGAGCAACATACCATAAACAGAGCTAAAAAGACCGTGCGAAGAAGTACATTCACTATTTTGAAGTCTAAAGTGGAGCACCTGAGTCAACTGGCGTGACCGGACCAAATGAATGAATGATTTACAGGGACAGAAAACATGTTTTTACTGGCCAAATACAGTATGATGGGTTTTCTTAGTCAAAGCTGGTAATAATTATCCAAAGACACACACAAATATATATATATATATATATACTCTGCAAGTCGTGTGCGAACCATGATTTAACCTGAAAATAAAATGCTTAAAATTAAATTTAACAATGATGTCTACCTTAATTAAATATATTAACTTAATTCCTACATTCATAACCAAAACTGTTAAAAAAAAATCCTCTCTTAGAGGTTACATGAAATCAAATGCATGAACACAATTACAGTTAAAAAAAATCGAAACAAAAGATTCATCAAGTGCCAAAGTATTTAAGTAAAAATGACCCACTTTCACTGATAATATACGTGTGTGTGTATGTGTGCGTTTGTGCACTCTCCAGTTTTGTCCATCAGCAGAGGGCATTTAGTGCGCAAAATGTCAACAAGAAAGAAACCAAAAGAGACAAAAGAGAGCAAAGTTCACCGGCTGCACACTGAAGCTGTAAGGCTGCAACCATTTGCTAACATACGAGCATTCATCTGGATAGTGAAATTCATGCATTTGAACTGGATGGCTTACAGGATATTCATCGTTTAAAACCTGCGCCAAACTGGCAAAAAAGAACTTTTCTGCATCTCTTACAAGTGCACGTGACATCTGATCTCAAAGAAAGAGCGAGCGCAGCAGACTGCCCGAACCAGCTGACCTGAGGCTAAGGGTGAGTGACGAGAAGCTACGCAGGAAGTGGCACATCCGTGTCTCAAAGCTCTGACTGAGGTGTTATCTACAGGGCTGGTTTGAGGAGCATGCATGTCGGGAGTGTGGGCTGCAAGACAATGACTTTTAAAGGGCAGGTTAAAATATAAACTCAGGTTACTGAGATAAGTGGCATCTGAAAGCCTGTTAAAGAACATTTTGGCTCTATTAAATCCTAAACATGTAGGAGCGTTCCTTATTTGAATCAAACAGGGAACATTGTGTGTTTTTTGCATGTGGGCTTGTTGGAGACCAAACTTCTAAGAGAGGGAATCAGAAGCAAACAACAATGTACTGTGTGCACACCAGTCCGACGCATTCTCCAAGCTCTGTTTTCAGAGCTATTAAAGCAGGATTTACACATTAAAAACCCCCCTTGTTCGGGTGAGACCACAGAAGTGTGGTGGCTGTCAGCCAAGTCTGAGAATGGCCCCTCCACGGGAGCACCTTGTCTCAGTGTTGATGGCTCCTTTACTGCTACTCATCATATTCATCACAGTCTCAATAATTGTGATACCTCTGGCAAAGTATTGAACAATTCTGTGGTACCTGTAGGGCTGTCTGTGTGTCAGAAAACCACAGAAAAATGATGGTGTGGGCAAAATATTCTTCCAAAAATGTAAAAAACTTCAGTGAACAGTCTGATTATCTACAGTTAAAGTTTTAAAGTAGGCATTGATGTATGTAGTGTGAAGTGAGTGGTTCAGTAGTCAAGTATTAGTTGTTCGCATGTCCTTTCTTTATTTCCATCCTCATGTACAGTAGTGGGCTCAGAGGCGTGTGCGGTGAGCAGCTTTGGCTGAGGCTCCCTGTCAGGTGGAGCCATCTGCTGGCCTCGGGCTGGAAACGTTCACACGAGGGGGGAAAAAAAGAGGTGTGGGGGGTGGGACAAATCAGTGAAGACTGAAATGAAACAAAGTGAAGAGGAGACGTTTAGGTTGAGCGAGGACTCGGCCTCAAGAAGACATACTGTAAAGGGTTTGTGTCTTTGTTCAGTCAGCTCATTGTCATTCCAAGTTGCCACTGTCAGACTGAGAGATGTTGAGTGTGTTAGCAGAGGGGAAGAGGTCTCTTTGGTCCGTGGGGCTGTGGTAGTCAGAAGTCAGGTCAGGGTCCAGGAGGGAGGACAAGGTAAAGTGGGATGAGCCTTTCTTCAGGCACTGGGAGTAAAAATTGAGCAGGAGATCCAGCTTGTTTTCTATGGACTGAACCTGAATGAACACACACACACACACACAGACACACACACACACACACACAAAAAGACCTGAATGTGTCAAGCTTCTGTGAAAACTCACATTCATCAGTCCTTCTAATGAGATAAAACAAAGTAAAAGAGTTTTTCTATTTGTGTAAAATCTAAACTACAACAGTGCACGAGAGCTACAGAACAGAAAGAAAACACACCATAAATCAAATAAATCATAAATCAAACTCTACTCCATTACCTGTTTCTCCACTTTGACTACACGTCCCATCATGCTTAGCTCATCCAGTGAGTCCAGTTCTGGTGGTGTCTTCTCTCCCTTTTCAGGACGTGTCTTCTTATCTGACTGAACAGATCCTCGTCCTATTATCTGGTCCACCCTTTTATTAAAAAAAAGAAGATTTTTTAACTCACCATGATTGTTGGGAAGGAGATGATTAGCTTCACAACTACAAGAAGGTACAACCACTGCAAACGCTACATATCAGGATCTAATAAAAATCATCTGGTCCTTAGCTGGTCTTAGGTAATTAGGTTAATGCAACCTCAGAAAAAACAACACATGACATATTACACGATGTGTGAAACACTAAGCACATTCTTGCTGCTTCCATAGGAATTAAGAGGGTAAGTAGCAGCCAGGTGCTGCTAATTAAATGCAACTGATTAATTAATCAACAGTAAGTGTGAGCACCTCTCTAAAAGCAGAGGTTTTGTCAGCTTGCTGGTCTGGAGCACTCAGGTGCATGTTAACAAAATGCCAATGAGGAAAGACAGGAGCAGAAGCAATTGTTGCTGCCCATCAATCTGGGACGGGCTATAAGGCCCCTACATCCTTCATGTGGAAAACACTCAACACAGTTGAAAATCTTCCCAGGAGTAGACCTCTCAGCAAATTCACCCCAAGGTCAGACTGCAAAAAACCCAAGTGCTACATCTCAGACTCTACAGGAACTCAATTAGCATGTTAAATATTAAAGTTCATGACAGTACAACCTCCCCGCACGATCAAACTGCAGATGTTTGGCCATGATGCACAGCACCACGCTTGGCGAAATTCACACGCAGTATATCATATCTGTGTTACGCAGCCCTAGGAACTGAGTCGGCAATAAAGTCCGTATACCAAAGTACTCTAGAGACAAATGAAGCTGAAGCAACGCTGTAAAGAAGAGGGGGCCAAAATTCCTCAACAAAGATGTGAGATACATAAAATAATTGCTTACAGTTATTGTTGCTAAAGGTGGTTCTAAAAGCTACCAAATTATGGGGTGTACTTAGTGTGTCACACACTGCTTCTCTATTTTGGCTTAATTTTGTTAAATAATGACTCGTTGTAAAATGTCATGTGTTGTCATTCATCTGAGACTGTATTCAAATAATTTTAGAACCTGCTACAGACCAGATGACTTTTATTATGTCCTGACCTGTAAAATCTTTGAACCGAATGATGGTGTGGTGCCTTTTTCTCACAACTATAAACTCAGCCGTGACCTACTGAACGCAGAATCACTTATTTTGCTGAGTAGCAAAACAAACATGGGAACAAATTTAAACAGACATATGCTTATGAATTCATGAAGCTGGATGATCATGTGATATGATACTGATCTTAAAACCAACACAAAAAGTTAAGAACTACAGATTCTACAGTCACGCACCATGATTCCCATGGACACAGTTTTTGTATTCAGAGTAACTTTGGCTGCAGATAAACAGTCCAGGCAACGAGTAAAAGAATAATGCTACTTTTTTTTAAAATTTAATCTGCATTTAAAGTCAGACTGTAAACACAAAAAACAGAATGTTTTCCATGATCAGGACACCACTGGAGCCCCAAGACATGATTCCTTTTTTTCCATAGAATTCTTTGCCGGCATTTAGACGTGTTAAACACACAAGAGATAAGATGTTTGTCAAGCCTTAAAGGGCGCTTCAGGGGAGATTCACAAAAACATCTTCCTATGACGTGCAAAAATGCAGATTTAAAAAAAGCTACCTTGTCTGCAGGCTCTTGATGCGGCCCAGCATATCCAAGTGTCCAGCTGAATACTGCTCTATGACATCCTTCACATCATATGGGCGTAGCGTCTCCTTGAACTTCCTTTTCGCCACAAGGAACTTCAAAATCCTGCACACACATTACACACAAAACTCACAGTTAATGCTCTTCTTTCCACCTTTAAAGGGCTTCCAACCACACATTCACAAAAATGGGGGGTAGACTAAACTTTTAGAAGAATGCAAGGGCAGGAGGCTATGACATGATGCCGTCCACCTTGAAAATAACAAGATTAATTAGAGTGAGCATGACCTTATCATTCACAAACAGCCCCATAAAGAGAGCGGTCGCAAACCTGCTAAACCATGTGGATATATTGTGATGATGAGAACATCTCCCAGAGACATTTTCTTATCAGCATTTGCTGTTTCAGCTTTTCTGCGTGTAGAAACAGGAAACACACGCACACACGCCTTGAGCCTCTTTTTTCCTCTTTTGCCAGTATGACAGACACGCTGGGGCCCCTGGTGGATCACAGCTGCTCCAGCTCACAGTGGATGCTGCTCATCATCGCCACCCACATCCCAGTGTGGGGGAGTCACGCACACTGAGGAATGTTGACCCAGCAGTACTGTACCCAGCGAACACATCAGTGACAACATCCACTGCCAGAGCGTTTCTGGTTGGACGTTTCACTGGAAGGAGCAGAGCGAGTGCAAGAGATAACAGGAAGGGAGCAGAGGAAAGTTTGAGGACGGGAGCGAGTGTGCGCCTGGCCCTCAGTGTTGGATGAGGTCATTCAATTTCCTTCTTATCACTTAGTCAGCTTAGATATGCTGGCTCCGCTAAAGGACTGAGACACCAAATGTAAGGAAGACAGAACAGATACGCATTCAAGCTTGTGATAGATTGTCCTTCACGTCATGCTAGGAGAGTTTTCAGAAAGTGAGGCAAAGAAAAGGAAGGAAGCAGAAGAAGGGCGGAAGATGGGATTTTTATTTTATTTACTTTTTTGTAAGGGAATCCTATCTCTCTAACCCAGATGACTAAATCCACTGCAATAAGCTGGAAATCAGAAAAGCTCAGCTGTTTTGGGAAAAATACACATACACAAATAACTACGTGCACAAACACCATAATGTAATGTCGCAAATGCATATATGAATATACCTGCATGCTCTCTGATTTACACACCAACACAAATGCACACGTGGCTGAAATCTGAACTCATGAGAGGGGTCATTTTCTGTAATAACCACTGCAACCTTTGTTGAGTTCTGCAATTCTTGCATTTCCAGCAGCTGCACATTGTATAGTGACCGTTCTGGAAAGAAAGGGAGAAGGTGCAAGCAAAGGAGAAGAGGAGCGTGAGGAGGAGGAGGAGTGGAGGTCTGCAGCTGGTGCTGTAACAGCCGTCAGCGCACTCCTCTTCCTCACGCAGCACTCTGTTTCTTGATGACTTCTGCGTTTGGGGGTATTTTTTGCAGGCGATCTTTTCTTATTTTGCATGTAGGTGCAGATTTTTTGCCAGGGTGGGTCTCAGGTGTGGGTAAAAGAAAAGGTTGAGGCAGGATGGGAGGGGGTGGGTTTAGATTTGGATCCTCCAAGGGTTTCTTCAAAATGCTGACTCTCCTTCCTGGCCACTGATATGGCTTTCATAATATACACAGTCAGGTAAGAGTAGGGCTCCCCTCTCCCTCCATTTAACTTCCTGTCAGTGGCAGTGCTACACTACAGCTGGCACTGCTCACTGAAAGATGCTGTAATTCCCCACTTCTCGGAAGCTGAGATTTAAAAACACAGTGATGACTGGGGGGGCAGAAGTGTCAAATGTGCCCTAAAATGCTTGCTTAGCCAATGCAAATATTTTTTGCAAGTCAGCAAAGCTGGATCTCTGATAGTCTCAAATGACAAGGTTTTATCTGGGAATTAAAAATGACTGCTGTGCTGACACAAAATCTAGGTGGGCCAAGTAGGGCGAGCCACTGCAGGTCTGATCCTTCATTAGATATGAATACCTGCCTGCCAAATGAACAAAACCTACAAGCTACAGTATGTGGGTAGGTATGCTTATGGACCAAAATGGAGTGTGAGATTAATAAGTCTAAAAATATTTCTGCTGAAACCCTACAAAATCTGATGATTCAAGATTAAACGGTTATAGTGACCATGTCCAAACTTTTTTTTCCCCAGTAAAACAGTCACTTTATCTTAGAGTGCAATTATGCACAACTTGCACACTAGTGTGCACAGTACTGTACATTACTGGATTTGTTATGAGGAGTGTTACAGTGGAGAGAGCACAGGAAGCTATCAGGCCTCAGTTCCCCACATCCTCCTTCTTTCTCCCTTCACACATACATTCAGTCAGCTGGACACTGATTAACAACACACATCTAAAGTGAAGCATCAGCAATAAGACCTGCTGCAAAATTTTCACTGACATGAATCACAAACCTTGGTCAGATGCTGCACGCGCATGTGTGTGTGTTAACACAGTGAAGCACCTGCTGTTTATGCACCTGCACTATATATAGGAACATCCTCTCTGCTATTGTCTGCAGCACCAAGCAGCTGAGGTCAGGGCTAACTGCTGAGTCAAGTGAAAACCGGAGGAAAGATCATATAATAGCCTATCAGTGGTATTACACTATCAAACCATAATACATCATGCCTGCAACAGTAAACATCTATCTGCTGTGCATCCAATGAGAAGAACGCTTCAGTTTAAGTGTTAACACAGCACCATGTTCAGACAGCTCATTAATAAGTGGTCAACTGTAAAGTCTAATTGGTTTAAACAGCAGATACATTTAGATAAATTAAGAACTGTCCTGTTGACCTTGTGGTTAAGTGCTCATGTATATAAAGGTTACATTAAACCAAAGAAAATTCCTGGATGGCTTCACCAAGTTTCATGGAGAAGAGCAATAGTCTTAAGAGACTGAAGCTCCAGCAACAGTTGTGGTATGAAGAACAACTTGACCGACGCATTTTGGCCTTTGACTTTCATCAAGGTCATCAAAAAGACATGTAATGTTATCATAAGTGTAATAAATAAAAAATGTAATAAGCGTAGCAAATGAAACAGAACTGAATTGAATGGACTGGTGTCAGACTGGCACATTCCCGCTGATGTCCGATCCAGATTTTTGAGTCATTTTACTAATTTTAGTAACTATACTATTCTATAAGCCTTAATATAGCAAAAGCATAAACCCTTGTACGGGTAGTATAAAATCTGAAAGCAAGCTTACTACCTACTACTGACTATCTGCTTACCTAGATTTGTATTATATTTGTGCTTATTTGCATATGCAGATGAAACAATGAGGTTAATATTGAGTTACATGGATTACACACACTGTGATAGAAGTTTACTGACTGACACTCTGCATTTTTCCTTCCTGGCTTTAAATGGACTTTATTTATTCAGCTGCTGCTCAGCTGTAAACTGTTTCAGCTTTTGCAGCTAGACCAGGGTGTCCTGAGTTCACTTACTTCCACCTTCACGTGACTGCTCAAGTGAAGATAATCTGGATGTGCTGAACCTGCCTTATATTATAGGCCTGAGGCCTATTATTGAATGATAGCTTAAATTCAAAATCCCAAATGTTGTGATATACACTTTTTTATGCATATGGACACTTTTTTTCAAGGTGCGTATGGAACCACACAGGCGGTGTCACGCTAGAGAAAGAGAAATGCTCTGAGGGGACAGTGCTGACATCAGGGACTAGAAATAGAGTCATTATAACGTGCTCTCATCAGCCCCCCCACCCACCCCACAGGAGACCAGCCAGATCCCAACACCAGATGTCTGCTAGCAATAGTAGTTTTTCTGCTACAATCAGGGAAAATGTCGTATTATTATGTGAGAATGAGTGTGTGTGTCTGTTTGCGTGTGTGTGTGTGTGTGAAGTTGAAGGAGATTGGGCCTGTGTCCATGCCTGTCCACTTTGCTTGTAGTGCTTTAGCAACAGGCAGAGATGACACGGAGTTAACATCAATATCACCACAGGTCTAATGCGTATGTGCGCCCTCTCTAATAGGTTTTCCTATCGCGCCACCTCACACCTGAATGAGCTGGGCCTGCTGAGCCACAAGGTCACATGGAGGGAACTAACCCTGCCGGCAACAGGGCTCAGTTACGTCTCCCTGAAAGGACATTTCTACTCAGTCAGCTGAATCTGCACAGTGCTTAAATGGAGGAGAGGCACGTTCACCTATTAATGAAGGCTGTGTACCATGGGAAGCACCCCTGGTGTGAATGCGCATACAGAGATTGTTCATCTGACCATAGTGATCTGATCCAATCCATAATAAGAGGGACAGCGGCCCGAACTTGTACCTGAAAGTCCTGATTTTATACAGAATCTACAGAATCAACCTCTTTCAATTCCAAGGCTTTACTAACAGAAAAGTCATTTTATATTTAACCAGTTCTAAAATGATTCCAACACAGCCATGTATTAACACCAAAACATGACACATTACACCGTGTTATTATTTATTGAACAAAACCTAAACCAAAATGCAGAAGCAGTGTGTGAAAAATTAAGTACGCCCATAATTCAGTAACTTGTAGAACCACCTTTAGCTGCAATGTTTTCTGTATGACTTTATCAATCTCTCACATCATTGTGGAGTCGTTCTTGCTTGGTTCATTGAGGTTGGGAGGCATTCGTTTATACACAGCTCTCTTCAGGTCCAACCACAGCTTTTCACCCAGGTTCATCCTCTGCTTTTAGAATTAGGATTAGAATTAGAATAGCCTTTATTGCCATTATATGTACTTAAAGATACAACAAAATTGTGTTCCAGAACACTCATCCAAAGACAAAACAGACCAGACAATCATGGAGAGATGAGCAATCTGTGGCTTGCAGCGTCGATTAGAGAAGTGCTGCCGTTACAAAAGATGGAACTCAATAGTGAACTCATAGGGATGGGGATGGATGAGGGAAAAAAAATCATCTCGTACTTTGTATACATACACATGATATACACATACACAGTGTGAGGTAAAAAAAAACCTCTGCAATAGCGTGCAAGGGAGGCCAAAGGGAGGGGAGGGGTGGAAGCCGGTGGTGACAAGCAGGTGCAGGGTTACTGTCGATCTCACCCAGCTCTCTCTCGACTAAACAGTCCGATAGATGGATTGTTCATCAGCGTATGGTCGTATCAGTTCATACAGAGGTGCTCACATTTCTGATGATCAGTCATCAGTTATCTGATCAAGTCCATTTGATTAGCAGAACCTGGCTGCTACTGGAAGCAGTGAGGGTGCTTCTGCATTTGGGTTGTTTCTGCTAAATAAATAATGACACAGTGTAATATGCCATGTGCTGTTGTTCATCTGAGATTGTATTTACCTCATTTTAAGACCAGCTACGGACCAGGTGATTTTTTTAAATAATGTTTTTTTTCATATGACTGTAGATGACTCACTTATAGTATTTTCTATTATCATATAGAAAATATTTTGAAGCTTAATATCAACCTGCTCAAAGTGTCTTCTGATAGTGACAAAGCAATCAACCATAGAGTGTTACCAAAGACTGCATTTAAGCTTCACTGTTCAGTATAGTTTCAGTAATTAAATTATTATTTCAGCATCATTTTAGATGTTTTCATTGAAATTACGTCGCTAATTACGAAAGATAATAATAATACTTCACTGTGGTCACTCAGGGAGGAGATGATTGAAGTGTAAAGGAAATACTGGGATCAGAAGACATTTTTTTCCAAAACACTGCACTGTTAAAGCTGCTGCTACAAAACACAGATGAGCTAGTTTTGAAGTTTTTAATGATCAGTACAGAAATGCAATAAAAAAGCCCTTTGCCCCCCCCCCCCCGAGTGACCATTAAAGCATTAAGGAATGACCACCCAATGTTTATTTGACAAAAAAATAAATTAGAAATCCATTAGAGTTACAAGAAGTACACAGTTGATGGCAGGACTCACCTGACAGCTCGTATAAGTGTCTTCACTGCTGGGATCACCTCCTCCATGGTTACATCACAGTATGGCTTGTCTTCCACACTGTCCTCCCCGAGTCCCTCCACTGGGCCCAAGCAGAGGTGAGATAGTCAGAGACACTGAAATGCAAAGAGAATAGAAAGCTGTGTGTTGACTGCTCACCGTCAACAGGTGGACGCGGTTTGAGGCGCAGGGAGGTGCGGAAGCGTGTGCGGTCATTGAAGCTCCAGCTCTTTTGCACCTTCCCCGGGCTTGTGGCCTCGGGGACGTTCTCCTGGCTAGGAGAGCGGCGGACACTGGAGCCAGGTGGCAGCGGTGAAGGCTTGTTCCGAATGGTTTGGGATGAACGGGAATTGTTCATCCTGATCCGATCCCGGAATCCTATTTTACCGCTGACAGCGAAGTAGAAAGAGTTAAACATATGCAGGCACAGTATTCATTTTGGATAAACTGCAGTTTTGTTATTGCTCGCAATATCCATGCCTTTGACTCTAATGGAAACTACACCGTGTTATCCTGTGAGCTTAGGGAAGCAGGAGAAGGGCAGCCTGAGCTTGTTAGAAAGGAGTCCGTTAGTAATTGTGAAATAACACAAAAAAAATGTGGTCCCTGTCCTTCTAAACAGCCATTACAAACAGAGAAAACAGGGACACAGACAGACATTTATATTTTGTCTCAATGAAGGACAGACCAGCTGACTGAACATGCAGGCAGTGTCCCAATGCACCACTCTGTATTGCTAAAAACTCATTCTGCCCTGAGGATTTGTGCATCTAATGTGCCTATCATTGCACATGAATCAGCAAAATCAAAACCTGAAACCTGATTCAAGACTTGCAGTTGTGCTGGGATGTTTAATAAAAAAATACTCCACCTACCATCAGAAAAGCTCCCTTAATCCGTACAATAGAGTGTATAAGCATCAAAATATTGGCTGTAAAGTGCAGCCATATAAAAGTTGTCGCATTAGGTACTCTATACCACTCACCACCAAGTCAGCCCGACACGTGAGGCCATCTCGAAAAGCTATTTGGGAGCCGTTCTCAATGGACGATTGACTCCCAACATTGCTGTTATAGCATGCACTTGTAGTCCAACCCAACTCTATAGCCACTCACATGTTACTGTCACCACGGATCCATAAGGCAACGCAAACATCATGCACCACAGAGCAATTTCAGCCAAGTCGTTCACTCAAGAATTTTTACGATGATATACTCTTTGTTTTGCGTGTGTTACAGGGTAGCTGGCCATTTAAATTAAAATTTAAATAGCTTAGAAATGTTGGTGGAAACCTCATTTCATCCAAGCAATATGAAATGCTCTGGTTAGAGTGGAGGGAATGGGGGAGGTAGAGTGAAAGGACTTTGCATGCTG
Source organism: Andinoacara biseriatus (assembly GCA_015108635.1). Classification (NCBI taxonomy): domain Eukaryota; kingdom Metazoa; phylum Chordata; class Actinopteri; order Cichliformes; family Cichlidae; genus Andinoacara; species Andinoacara biseriatus. The sequence goes on along the minus strand of VUQJ01032188.1, from coordinate 16,205 downwards.
CTGGGAAACTATGTAAAAAGATTTGGATCCACTGAGGACCATGAACTTTGAAAAAATGCTGCATGCAAGCAAAAGTTTGAGCACTAAAAAAATACGTCATATACACACTAATATGACTAAAATGAACAGGAAATTGGAAAGCATGCTTAACCATTTAAGCAGTTTCTCCAAGAAGAGACTAAAAAATGGACCAAAGAAGTGAAATAAAAACAGGAAGCAACTCCAGAGCGTGGCATTTATCAGACTTTTCAATTAGTAAAAAGTCACTTAGATTTGAGGGA
>VUQJ01032188.1:2769-15904 GCA_015108635.1 Andinoacara biseriatus | reverse complement strand
ACATGTTTACCTTGTCAGAGCTGTAAATCATATGGACTTCTGCCATGATTTTAACACTTGGGTTTATCATGGCTTTCAAGCGAAAGCAACAAAACTCAGCTCTACATTCTCCACCACTTAAAATGAAGACGAACTTGGAGAAAGTTCCTCATAATGAAACAGTGCACAACATGTCTTTATAGTAAAGGATTCACACAAGCATTTGTGGACCAGAATGCAGTGCCTTTAAGGTTTTAAATTGTAGCTTGTTTGCTGTTTAAATTTTTTTTTTTAATGGTGTTACTTTAATTTAAGTAATTCTTCCTAAAAAACTTGTGATTTTATTTCCATAAACAAAACATTTAACAAGTCACTGCACTGGCCCACAATTTTTTGAGTGTTTCAGGCAAGGTGAGGAGGATGTGATGTTAAAGGAGAATGGGTATTATATTTGTGACGTTTCAGCGTGCCCCGTGCACAGGCTTGTAGCCGTGGATACCTCTGCTTGCGGCCAGCGTGTATCCGGAAGAGACCCCGCTTTTTAGAAAGGAGTTGACTGGGGAGACACACAAGGCAGAGGGAGAGAGGAGGTGAGGGGGGGAGACAGGAGTGGAAGACGTGGGGGTGGTGGAGAAGTTCTGGGACATAACCCGGGTACACGGTGTACCCGTGAGGATAAAATGCAGCAAAAGCAAGAAACGGGAAGGGAGAGACAGAGAGAGAGAGAGAGAGAGAGAGAGGGTGAAGTGGAGGGGGTGAGGTGTAACATCTCAATAGTCCAAATAGCCCACTCCCTTACCTTAAACTGGAAAACTTATTTCTGAGAGGCAAGTTTGGATTACTGAGACACGCTCAGTTAGAAGTTAGGAGGTGGACCGGATCAGTTGGTGGGGAAGGGTCATGCCAAGGCAGTAGGTAATGTTTCACCTGAGTATATTCATCAGGACAGTCTATTAAGCATCACAGTGTGACAGCAGCTCCTCACAAGCAAGACGATCCTATCAGAAAAACTTGTAATATTCAAAAACCTCTACGTGTTTCTCTCTCATCCGCCGCATGCATAATTCCACTACTTACAAATAACATAAACAGCCCTTCATTTAATTGGTTCTAGTTTATGCTAATGAATCTATCCTAGCTACGAATGCTCTTTACTCAACAAGCACATCTCATGACTTGGAGAACAAACCTGCATGGAACTTCTGCCTTCCTGAGAACAGATGGAGGATGGAGGATGGATGGCATGGAAAAGATACGATGGAAATAAATAATGGGGAAGAAAGATGAAGACAGGAAGAGGAAACTGGTGAGTGAACAGCAAGAGGTGGTGGAAGTGGCAGGAGTATGCGCTAAAGCAGACAAAGATGCAGAGAAGCAAGAGGACCTGCAACACAGTGGTCTCAGATCACATTAGTGAAGAACTGTTAGATAAAACGCATTCATGCGGAAAGCCCTGGAAGCAGCAAGTCTTTTATGTGTGTACACCTCTTGAGTGTATTGTTCTGTGTCTTATCGCCTACAGCGGTAGGACCATAGGGAGACTTCTGCCCCCCTGCCGGGATGTACTGTGAGACTGTTGCGTACCTGTCCCCCGACAGGTAGGGGGAGCTGTAGGGCCGCAGCCCAGACAGCAGCGTGTGGTAGGAGTTGTGAAGAACCTTCTTGGTGTTACGCTGTCTCTGGAGGTGACTGAACAGTAGCGTCAGTTCTCTGACACCCACATGCACAAATAAACAAAAAAACACATAAGCAAATGAACAAAAACAACAAACAGTGGAAAAACTCACAAAAAGGCCAAATCAGTGGTCCGAACACTCAAAAGAAGAGGGAGAGAAATAAGATGAACAGTGCTCTTCAAAAGTCTTGAACCACCCCTCATTTATTCGGGTGCAGAGTGGGTGCAGCGTGATCTATTGAAATGTGCAAACATACATGAAAATACAGCATATAAGGCAAAAGTTCTTCTTTGGGTGATGCCTTTTGTTCCATTCTCTGATGGAGGTCAATCCATTGTGTGTGTTTTATATCCAGGTATGCTTTTACTGCATTGGCAGTGTGTTTGGGGCACTGTCATGCTGAAAATTAAGTAATTGCAAATGAAGATGTTTTCCAGAAAGTACTGCATGGTGGACCAAAATCTTTTTTTTTTACTGTACTTTTCTACCTTCATAATTCTATAAATTTTGACAAGATCACCAACACCACTGGATGGCATGCCGCTCCAAATCATGACAGAGCCTCCACCGTGTTTTACAGATGGCTGTAGACACTCACTGTTGTACCTCTGTCCTAACCTCCTTTAAACCTTATAAAGTGCCTTGAGGCAACTGTTTGTTGTAATTTGGCGCTATATAAATAAAATTGAACTGAATTTAAATGAATTTCCCTTCATTGTGCATCTCTCAGGTCCTGTGTCGGGCCTTTGCTGGATTTTTTCCTGTTTCTTAAAAACTTTCAGATACTGTTACCCGCCGTAGATCATTTTTTAGGCCTGACGTGTCCAGTTTCTGCAGACTGTTTAAGCACGCACTGCACAGCATGCTGAGATATGCAAAAACTTATCTGTGGGAATCACTTTTTTGTTGCCAAAATACTTTTTCATGCACATCAAACCATGTTATGGTTGATATTTTCATAGATTCAACTAAAGAAATGGGAACAAATGATGTGTTTTTGTTTTTGTTATAGTCAGTTCTTTGCTCAGTTACAGTATGTGTAGACACGACACAGGTCATCCCTTGAGTTTGGTGCTTGAATGATTGATAGGTCAGTATTAGGTGGCTTAACAAACAAGAAAAACAAATAAAACATTCCTCTGAAAATGGTCAGGTTCAGAGACTGGACTGAAAATAAGTGAAAAAGCAGCCAATGTCCATACAAAAACTTTAAAAGGCCTTCAGATAGCCTGGAGAAGTATTGCACAAGACCAAAAAAAATTACAAGAAAGTCTGGCTCCTTGGAAGCAAATATAAAGAAATGAGGGGTGGCTCAAGACTTTTGTGCAATACTGTAGATGATGTCTAAAAAATGAGATTTTGGGCAGTGCAAGTTTGACATAATTTTACTGTAAACAGATGCATGTTTCTAATCATGTTTCTCAGGTTCCCCTCCTTTTAAGCAAATAAAAATTAGTCAAATTAATACATAAATGCAAAACGTAAGAAACCACTGCGTACAAGAAAAATTGTGAAAAAAAACCTGAGGTGGCAGAAATTTGAAATAATAAATGGAGAGCAAATCAACACCATTTCTTTCACTGCGACCCTCACTTTAACCGACAAAGGGTTGCAGGTAGCAGACATGATGCGTGCAGTTTTTACACAATGATATGAGTGCATGAGCAGAAACTAAACTGTAAACTAGCCTACGTGTTTCTGGAATTGCCTTCTGGGAAATTTTCTGATGCAACTCTCAAATCTCTGTCTGCATTTACACTCCAACCAAAAACTGTCAGAGGCGTCCGCAGATTTCTGATGGCTGAATCCCCTCAGTGCTCATCCTGATAGGGGCGCCTACCTGAACGAAGGCAACATGCTGTCATAGAAGTACCAAGTAGCTGTTAGATAGGAGTGTTTGGCATCTGTAGAGTAGAGACGCCATGCAGCCTAAAGAAAAACACACAAAGCAATAAAAAGAGAGTGAAAGTTAACGGCCTGAGTGGTTTCACGGACGAGTGTGAATAAAACAGCTTTTGCCACTCTCACTGTGGCCATCACCTGTATCAGGTTTGCAGCAGGCATCCTCCTCTTCTCAAAGTGTTTCTGCCTGTGTTGCTCTTGAACCTTCAAGGCAAAGCCTGACCCCAAAATTCCCTGAGGGTCAAAGATCAAATTAAAGCGAGGAATGCAGCTCGTGACTTTTGGCTATGCCGAAGGAGTCACGAACTGTGAGTAAATATAGGAGACTTACAGCGGGCAGGGCAAAGAAAGAGACGCCCAGAAGAGCAAAGCCGGCAGCTAGGAGCCGTCCCTGCCACGTATGAGGGGTCTTGTCACCGTAACCAATAGTAGTTAAAGTTATCTGGGGAGAGGAAGGAATGCAGATCTCACAGTCACAATAGGAGAGGCCTAATAAGATTCAAACAAATTGGACTGACAACGTGCGTTGTAACTGTATTTACTTTTAATAATAGCTAATTCTTTCAAACGTCATTCCTGTATCTGAAAATGAAAGCTAAAGTTACTCCAAAACTCTAAAAAAGATCTGATATGAAAACACACCCATCTCCACCCCTAATTTGTGTCCACAGGTATCTTTCATCACACGTTTTGCAGTGACCAGGGGTCATCATTTTTTTTTTTAATTATGAAAGCAATGTGATTTAGCTCATATTGAACCCTCCTCTAAAGCTAATGCCTTATCTCACAACTTTAATGAAAGCCCTCTGGATCCACGCCAAAATTTAATGGGCTCTTTTTTGTTTGCTCATGCACCAACATGGAGGTGAGTTGGGTATTTTTTGCGTAATCATGCTGACCATCAAAGAGAAAAAATGCACTGCTCACATCCTTAAAGACGTGTGAAATGCAGATTCAGGTAACATAATATTGCTCAATCACCTACAGCGGAGCCTTCTTTAATTATGTCACTGAAAAGTGAATGCACTGGTCAAAAACAACACATTTAACGGCCTCTTTGAATTTACAGATCCCAGAGATCCTGTGATATTTTCAAGCTTTCTTTTATGTTTGTGTTTTTTTGTCATACTCGTGCATTTAAATTACTGATGAGCAACGATAAGATGATGTTTGCGTACAAGGAGAGAGTCCATAATGGGCACAGTGAACAATACTCACAGTCCCCCACCAGAGGGAGTCTGCATAAGTGTTGAAGTCTGAGTTGATGTCTTTCTCTGCCAGGTAGACGAGGAAGGAGGCAAAGATCAGGACCAGGAAACCTATGTACCAGGCTGTGATCAACTCCTGTGAGACAGACAGTCACACCTGTCAGACGCAACAGTAGCAGCAACAGCATCTGAACCATCACGATGAAAGTAACAACTAATTTGCCAACGACTTTGGTCTTTGAGGGCTGTGAATGTAATCAAGCAACAGTGGGTGAGCCACGAGAGTCACGAGATATTCCTTAACACTGAAAGCTATGGAGATTAGTTCCCACCATGTCATCACCAGCCTTTCAATGGCAGCCCTCAGCCTCCTCTTTGCTCTTATAACAATCCACAATGTTGCAAGTAGCTACCTTATATTAGTGTTTTGTTTTCAGTACACAGGTTAATCAGTCAGATGTAATTGCTTAAACATAAACCAGATAAAGTGTGTTTACATGACAGAACATGTGTGTTCCGAGTTAAGTCCAACACTGTGGGTTTTAAATTAAACCATGTGACTGAAGTGCAGACTTTCAGCTTTAATTCAAGGGGTTTAACAAAAGTTTAACTGTTCAGGAATTACACAAATGTGTTTTATAAATAGCCCCCCATTTTCAGAGGCTCAAAAGTAATTGGACAAACTTAATCATTTTAAATATAAAGTTTGTTTTTAATAAAAGCTTTGTTTTTTTCCTTTGAGATGCTCTGCTAGGCCTTTACCGCAGCTGCCTTCAGTTACTTTTGCAGCCTGCTTTGGGTCACTGTTATTTTTTTACCATTTTTGTTATGAAGCACATTGTGATATTTCTATTGAAAGGTGCAATATAAGTAACATTTTAATTGCTTACTTATGTATTATCCATTTGCTCTGTGAAGTGCTGTCCGATCACTTTTGCGCCATTTGGCTGAGTCTGAGCAGAGAGTATTGCCCTTTACACTTCACAATTCCTCCTGCTGCTTCTATCAGCAGTCCCATCATCAATAAACACTAGCGACGCGGTTCCACTGGCAGCCATGCATGCCCATGCTACAGCATTACCTCCTCCGTGTTTGACAGAGGATGTGTTAGGCTTCAGGTCATGAGATGTTTCTCGTTTTTCTCACACTTGTCACTTTTCTCTTCATTTAAGTTAATCTTGGTTTCATCTGTTCAAAAAATTTATTTTCGGAACTGCGCGGCCTCTTTAAATGTTTTCTGGCAAAGTCTAACCTGGACTTCCTGATCTTGAGTGTATCCAGCAGTTTGCACCTTGTTGTAAATCCTCTGTATTTACATTCATGAAGGTGTCTCCTCACTTTATAAAAATGGCTTTAATTCCGAAACAGTTAATGTGACATTTTTGTTAAATCCCTGAATGTTATCCCAATGTTAAATCCCTGAATTACAGGTGAAAGTCTGCGCTTCAGTCACATATTGATTTTTTGATTTAAAATACAGTGTGGCCAGAGTATACAGAGGACCGTGTACATAAATGCCACTGTCCTAAAACGAAGGACATCTCTATATATTTATCAGACTCTCACTCTCACCTTGCTGTGAGCATAAACCACTGAGCCCAGTAGTTTCCAGGTGCCTCCTCGGCGGTCCATGCGTACCATACGCAAAATCTGAAGAAAACGCATGCTGCGCAGGGCTGACGTAGCAAAGATGTTGCCCTGCGTCCCTGCAGCAATCACCCCCAGTGATGCCACAAACACTATAAAGTCTAAAGAGAAGATGTTCACATCATATCAAAGAAAGATGTAGTATCTGAAAAAGAACTGGAGAGACGTCACACTTTTTATATTCCACCTACACGCCTTTTATTCCACAAGTGCTACATGCTGTCGCTCTCATAGAGGCAATTTCCAGAAGAAGGCTGTTAATTACATGTACAGTATCAATCCATTTCTTATGGCAGCCCCTCCCGCTGCCATTATTGTGGTGGTTCCAACTTTGGGCTGCCTTTTTAGCACCAGATCAGTGGAAAACAGGTACTTGACAGCTACTTGTTGAGCACTGCTTACAAACAACACACACAAACACACTCTAACCTATGACGCAAAAAGGCTTCCTGGCAAATTTCAGTCGTCCCTTCCATCCTCGGTATCTGCAACAACATCCGGCTGCCCAAATCCTGATGAAGTACTCCAAGCCGAACACCACAATCATTACAAACTCCTGTAAGTGACACACACACAGAGCGAGAGACAGAGGTCAGTGATGTGTGTTGTGGGTTTCCATTAGATCATCAAATTCACGCTTAATGTAACAAGATTTTATATCATGCACACCAACTACCTCCTAAACAGAGCTATCTACTTTATTAAAAGTAGCACATTGGAGTTTATAAAAACCTGACTGTAGGTGAAACATAGTTAGGACCGTATGGTTGTTAGTTGCCAGCGACCCATTTTGGATGATGGTTTGGTTTAGCTCGTGCTTTAGCCACACGCTAAACACCATTTTCGGAAACTGGACAGCGTTACCTCTGAAATAAACTCAACACACTCTCAGTGTTAAGAGATCAGAAAGAGAAACCAACAGAAAGATGTCAATGCTGTGGAAAGGATCGTGGTAACATTAAAAAGTACACAGTATGTCACACCAAATGTGATGAACATCTAGTTGGGAAGTATATTTTCCTTTTTTTTACAACAGCGTGTAGTGCTGAACTGCTGAACTGTAAATTTTATTTACACTCCCGGCACTCTGTTTATCAAACCTTTCCTATGATATCACTTTAACAGGCTTTGCTGAAAAAAAAACCATCCAGAGACACTGTAAAGCTAGTGTTATATGTTCAATTTCTAAACTGATTTAATTTTATTTTTATAAAATATTAATTTAAGAGATTTCAATGCTCCAACATAAGTTATAGCCATTTTCATCTTTCCTACTTTCAGGTTTCTGGACTACACAGACAGTTTAAGATGCACCAAACGAATCTGTCATTAGAGCAAATGTTTGTGTAAGTAAAATCCACTAATGGCTGATTGTCTGCTAATGGACAGGTGATTGATCGAATGAGTGAACCGAGGGAACGTGGAAGTCAAGAGTACTACCATTAAATAACACATTATGAAGAGCAAGGTGGGAAGAGAGACGGGGGAAAAAAGGTGGCTGAGAGAGGACGAGTCAGGTTAAGAAGGAGGAAAAGGGTGTCCATTACCTTTCACTAAAGCAGCTGAAGTACAGAGGAAAAGAAGAGATTAAGGGATAGCTATTAGGATTAGTGCATCGTGTCTGTGATTTCCTGCACAGTCAACAACACCTGAATCCTCCCACCTGCTTACATGGCTGTCTTTGCTTCTAACAGTAAAGAAAAGCACATGTGCAAGCACGTAGGGATACACTATAGTAAGTGAGAAGGCAAGCATGCAAGGACAGCTTATGACGTGTGCTGAAGCTGCCATAAATGTGTGTTTGTATGCGTATGAATGCAAACTAGAGAGAGGAAAGGGTCCTACCAGGATGAAGAGACCTTGGTTTGCAGCCTTCTGGTGGTCGGGGATGGTGGAGAACACGGACAATACCAAGCAGCTGAACACCAAAAGAAAACTGAAACACACACACAAGCACACACCAGTTAGACACAGTTTGTTTTATATATTGTTTACCCTCTGCATGATTAACCAATATAGAAAACATAAAAGTGCACAGAAAGCAGGAAAAGATTTGTTGATCCGTAACACAATACAAACAATTACATTCTGTCAGTGGTCCATAAATCACACTAATGGAACCAAGTTGAATTTTTTTGTACACAAATTATAAGGCTAGGTGAAAGTAATGGTCATTCACTTCATTAGGTACACTGGTTCAACCGCTCATTATTGCAAATATCTAATCAGCCAATCACCTGGCAACACCTCAGTGTTTTTAGGCATGTAGACATGGTCAGGCCGACCTGCTGAAGTTCAAACTGAGCGTCAGAATTTAACAGTCTTTGAACGTGACATGGTTGTTGGTGCCAGACAGGCTGGTCTCAGTATTTCAGAAACTGCTGATCTACTGGGATTTTCCCACACAAACATCTCGAGGGTTTACAGAGAACGATCTGAAAAGAGAAAATATCCAGTGAGCAGCAGTTCTCTGGGTGAAAATGCTTTGTTGATGCCAGAGGCCAGACGAGAACGGCTAGACTGCTTTGAGATGATAAGAATGCAACAGTAATTCAAATAACCACTTGGCATGCAGAAGAGCATCTTTAAACACACAACATGTTGTACCTTGAAGCAGATGGGCAACCTCAGGAGTAAATCACTCCGGGAGCCACTCCTGACAGCTAAGAACAGAAAACTGAGGCTACAATTTGCATGGGCTTACCAAAATATTCTCCAGTGAGGATGCTAGTAAGGTGTCCAGTGAGTGTATAAAAGACATACTGTAAATATATATGTATACAATAAAAATGTGGTATAGGCACAAAGCAGAAAGGCACACCAAAAGCTGAATTGATACAACACGTTTCCTATCACACATGATTCGAACATCTGGGGCAGTTTTTGGGGTTGAGGGCAAGATGACATGATGAACGAAGGAGGCACAAATTGAACCACCAGTCTTCCAATTAGTGGACAACCCACTCTACTTTCTGCCAGCAATGAGCCCTTAAGCTTTACTGGGTGAAATGTTCATTCATTACCACACACACAGACGCAGGTATGCCAGTAGGTTTCCACATATAACATTATAGTATAGTATGGATTAGTTCAGCATAGTTTTAAGCTTTTAGTTGGCCATTAAAATTAGCAGCTGAAGGGATTGAACCGTCCTCTTCCAAAGTAAATGGAAACCCGCAGCTCAGCTAGGAAAAAACAGCCCCCCCCCCCACCCCCCCCATAGAAGTAATGGCCACTTGAGCTGAAGAACTCATCTGAAATTAAACACAACATAAATTCTGACTGATTCTGTCTCACGCTTAAGCCGCTCTCATGTTAATATAAACACTTAATGTTTTCAGTCTCACCGCAGATGTGGTAAGTCAGAATTTCCATCATTAAGTTCAAGACATCTGTTAGGGAACATTTTAAAATGCCAGACCTATTATTCATGGTGCAGTTCGCACATGCGACTGTTACTCTACAATGTGAATTAGAAAACAACAAAATATTTGATGCCATTCAACTATAATTTCCCCACTATGGATAGTGCATTAAGTTTAACTTTGCTAAACAAGTGGAAAAAGATATTTGTTAGATTCGGTGGAAGTGTCCACAGGGTGATTTAAAGGAGGGACAGTATTCTAACTATGTCAGAGAATAATGCCTCTTTTTTTTATTATCTGTTAATGATAGCACACGCCACAGGCTTTCTTCTTTGAAGTTTTTTTTTTTTCAGAATTTGTTCCTCAAGAGAACGACAATAAATGTATTTAATCAAATATTCTTAATGAGCCTGGGATTAAAGATTTACTGTCAGACAACCACAAAAACTTAATTACCAACACTGAGATTAGCCCAACAATGGTAAGATTATCACAGATCAACACATCAGCATTATGAAGCCCTGCTGTCCGTTAAACGCCGCTTTGCTTTTGGATTTAATCACATACTCTGCGGCTCCGCGACAACAACACTCAGATCAAACGGAACAGAACAAAAAAATAAATAAAAAATACAGAAAAAGAGCTGAGAGAAATAAACAATGTTGCAGACAAACACACAACCTCTCCCCGGCTGCCCTTTGTGCCATGTGAAATCTAGAACAGCGAGGCAGGATTATCCAGGTGGCAGCTGCTGGTCCAGCTGGTCTACATGTCAGAGCCCAAAGTTAGAGAACACTTGCTGGACCCTAAACCAGTTTTCAAAGCCTCACACAATGGTGCCCTTTCTCTTCGATCAGTAATACGATCAGCAAGTCTCTAACCGGGCTAACGTGTAAGAAATGAAGTGCATTTTAAGTATTTGCATTAAAAAAAAAAAAAAAGCTGCTTTACAAAAATGCAGCAGGTCAGGCGACAACAGCTGAACTCACAAACACACAGATTTACCTGCACACTGTTTTTTATTGTCATTACACTGAGAGATTTTTGCATTGGGATAAAAGTGCAAAATATGAAACAAAAGGAAGAACAAATTGGAAACGTAATCATCAGTAAATATTCGGCAGAAGAAGAGACAATTAAAAAAGACCTAATTACTCGCTCACCATCCCCATCTCAATGGTTGAGGTGACGTGTAAGAAGGCATCAATATTAAAAATAACAAACAGGACGCAAGAATAAATCAATAGATTTGTTTTTTGTGACCGCTGAACTGATTGATCTGGAAAAACCAAACAAACGAACCAGGAAGACACAACAAACAACAGAGACTCCAAACTGGTAAAACATGCACTACAGGGCACCTCTGCACTTAGGAGGCAATATGTCAGCGAGTGTTTGGACAGACAGTGAGGTTGAACTAATCCTCACCATCCCACTAGATTATAAAATTACAAAAAAAAAGGCAACAAAACTCAGATTGGGAGATTTCTCAGGCAAATGTGTCGAATACAGTATTTTGTCTACATCCTCCACTGCAGAAACAATAACACGGTGCACAGTCTGATGTCTAAAAAGGAGATAAAGGTGCACATTTTTGGTCTTGCAAGACAAAATCTTCGCTTTTCTTGTTCACGTGTAAATGTGTAAATGGAATTTCTGAAAATCTTCACTCTGAAAGGAGTTTTTCCAAAGCTCCGATTGCAGTGATCTAAAACGCAGTTTGCGTGTGGATAAAAGGCCGAAACACACAGAAAACGCTACATTTACTAAACCCTGTGTATGTGTGGACAATATACTAAACAATGTTGCATATAATGAATTGTATATTACCAGTAAGGGTTAGTAAGGGTTTTATACAGTTATGTAAGTCAAGTGAAATGAACACATTTGGACCGTGATGGCTGACGAAGAGGTACTTGTTACATTAGACAAAAAATGCTAGAAGTAACTAACCAGTATATGATTTAAATCAAAAAAGAATTAGGAAAAAAAAAAGAATTAGATGGCCCCTTGGTGGCTCAGTGGTTGAGCGGGCGACCATGTGTGGCGGTGTAGAAAGCGCTGGTTCGAGTCCCGACCTGTCGCCATTTACTGCGTGCCTTCCCCCATCTCAAACAGCAATTCATCATCACATGTGAGGCGGGTCGGTGAGCAACTTCTCAGACTGTTTTTGTTTCGTCTGCCTGCCCAGCCACAGTTTCCCAATAGTAAGATGCTACAAATAGAAAGACAGAGTAGATCTTAGACAGCCAGAAAGACACTGGACACCACGTGTGAATAAACAGACACCTCCTAATTACCACTGTATATTTCTCAGCCCAGTGATGCATACACAGAGCTTCAGCCACAGAAGGGATAGTTTGAAAAATATACTCAGATGACTCTCTGCAAGCAATGTATTTTGGTCGTTCATCAGTTGAGTAATGTGCTGACTAAACCCTCTCCTTCCCCTCAATTAACTCAAAGCATTGTGTGTAATACAGTGAGGAGGAGATTCGTTGGGGCAGCATTTCAGGGGGGTTTCATTGACTTGTGCTTTATGACAGGAAACAAGTTAGAGCGCAGACAGCAGGATCGACAGCTTGACTTTTACAAAATGCAGACACAACATTCCCATAGAAACACAAGTCTGCATTTACCTGAATACAGCACTATCCCTTACATACCGTAATCGCAATACAGTTCAATGAGTTACTGCCAACACAGTCATCATATCAGTTTATGCAGTCAGTGTGCATACTCACAAAGTGTAGTGTAGTGTAGTTCTGGTTGTGATGTAACAAACCCGTCAAAACTCATCACGTTCTGTTCATAAGCCACAGAGGAGCCCACATCCACACGCTTTTTGGGCAATGTAATGTTGCCCCTGTTCACCACAACGGTAGATTTGAAATCAAACGATCAGGATGTTATTGAAGTGCAGACTTTAAGCTTTAATTCAAAGTGTTTAATAAAAGTATTACATTAACTGTTTAGGAATTACATCCATTTCTATAAATAGGGGCTCCAAATTATTTGATTTAAAATCAACTGTTGTGGTGTAGTGAGGCAAAGTTGCAAAAATGATGTGGACCTTATTATATGTTGCGCAGTGTGTTGGATATGTACTCTGATCAGTCACAACCTTAACGCCAATTATCAAGGGGGTTTTTGGTCAGCAGTTTTGTGCTACCAAAACAGCTGACCAATTAAGGTTTGGGTGTAGGACCTCCAAGACTCAGGAACTTTATGGTGCTTCCAAAAGATGCATGATTGCATCAACATGTGGGGTCTACACCTCAAGTTCTTACTTGTGTTCCTCAAGCTGTTCCTGAGCAGTTTCCTGAGCTTTATTCTACTGTGGGGAGGCTGCTGCCAT
>VUQJ01032184.1:0-12053 GCA_015108635.1 Andinoacara biseriatus | reverse complement strand
CTCAAATCCAAATATCAATACTTTCAATACTTCACTCGATAATGCATCTTATCAAGAACACGTTAGAAAGTAACTAAATTATTGAGATCTTGCCTAAAGGAAGCGGGGTTGATGGGCACTACTTTTTCTTCCGCCGGGTAATGTGTAAAGCGTAAGGCCGCAGCGTGCTGCTCATTCAAACACAATGGCACGTGGTCACGTGGAGCGATTTGAGCTGCACAGATAGCGAGACACACAAAGTGTTTGTGGGAAACAACACAACAAACAAAGCTCTCTGTACGTGCTGTCCACACACAGCGAGGAGGGACGAGCTCGGTCACTGAGTACACAGAATTTAGTAGAAGTACAAACACGTGCTTCAGCTTGGAGTAATAATTGTATCACGCTTGCGTGAGATGATCTCACAGAGGTAAAAAAAAAGGCTGATTTATTAAATTAAACTTTAAACTCATTTATTATCAGTCTTCTTTGTATTTTTGTTGTTATTGTATCGTTATAATATCAAGTATTCAGTACTGTCGGCCGTTTGGAGAGACTGCATGTGTATTTCAGTCTAAATAAGACAATAAAGACGACGACTCGTGGAAATCATCACAGTTTATTTACACCTGTACACACAAAACACACACGTCCACGTGGCCTCGAGGGTCCTGGAAGGCAGCCCGAGCGCCGTCTGCGCCCTTCACGCCTGTAAATAAAGCTTTTTCAAACACTCAGCAGTCACATGACATTCATCGTGAAGACCCTCAGCTCCCACATGGACGGCGGCGAGGTCAAAGGTCACTGCAGCGTGACGTCACTGGAGAAACACCATGGTAATGAGACCTAGGAGACAACCGCAACATCACTGCTTCCTTCCACATCTCCTCGCTTCCTTCACTTTTTCCTTTACTGCCTCCTAATCTCCTTCTCTGCCTCCTTCATTGATTTTTTAAATCCTCAATTCCTTCTCCATTTCCTTGTTTCCTAATGTGCTTCATTATCTTTACTACCTTTTCATTTCTGTTTCTACCTCCTTGTTCCATTATTTGCTCCCCTTACTCCTCCTTTCCTTCTCCATCTCCTTGCTTCTTCACCTTCTAATTTACTTCTCAGCCTCCTCCCTTCCTTCTTGTTTCCTTATCTGTCCCCTAGTTTTCTTTTCTGTTTCCTTCACTACGTCTTTGTTTCCCTCTGCCCCTCCTCGCTTCCTTCCTTGCCTCCTGTCTGATCACACATGCAGGTGTGTGTGTTACCTAGGGTGTAGGCACAGGCAAGCTTCTGATTGGTGGAGACGTGCAGCCAGCGTGGAACCAGTGAGCTGCTGTCGGTGTGGAGGGGGAGCATCAACACCGTGACACACAGCATGGCCACGGCCACACACACGGCCCACTGAGACGCACTGCGCACAGCTGCACACACACAAACCTCATCAGTAACACAAACTGCATGTCCCAGAGTGCACTGCTGTAGGAGCTGTCCAATCAGAGAGCTCCAGTGTGTCTCACCTGTGCAGGCAGGCAGCGGCAGGCGTGTGTGTGTGGGCACCAGCAGGGGGGACAGAGCAGTCAGAGGGGGTGGAGCCCTCTGCTGGCCTCCTCTTTGCTCCTCTTCCTCTCGGCCTCCTTTAAGCTCCGCCCAGATCTCCCGTCTCCCCACCTGACCTCCTCCCCTTACCTCCATGCGGAACCGATCCCTGCGGCCCCAGTTTCCGGGGGAGACGTCGAGGTGACGCACCACCCTGACAGGAAGCGGAAATGTCTGGTCACATGACCGTCACTCCAAATACGTTGAATAAAGTTTAAAGCACTCACAGGTCGACGCAGGACTTGGCCCGGACGCTGCCTTCCGCCTCCACCACCCTGTAGAGCGAGGGCGCCGTGCACCACACTGTGAGGAAGAGAGAGGCTGTTAGAGGCGGAGGCAGCGTGGCCCCACCCTAAACATGGCTGCACTCACTCTTGAAGCTCAGGCTGAAGGTGTAGGGGTTGTAGAGGGTCAGCACCCGCCTGTGGGTGCTGCTCTGCTCGGCGTAGAACACCATCTCTGAGGGGAACAGGAAGACGGCGAGCCGGGGCGCCCCACCCACCACCACACCCTGCTCCGCCTCCACCCGCCCGCCCTCCTCCCCTCGCCCGTCATGGCTCAGCCTCCTCATCAGTCCGTCCTGCGAAGAACCCCGTCCGCGACCATGATCCCAGTGCTGTCATTGGATGCTAGAGGTGTGATGTCACAGCATCGCCACCTGCTGGCGCAAGGACAAGAAATATTTAATGGCCTCCTCTTTTCCTTCACTGCCTCCTTCTTTCCTTCTCTGCCTCCTTCTTTCCTTCTCTTGCTTCACCTTTCTGTCTCTGCCTCCTTCTTTCCCTCCTCCTTATCTTCTCTACTACCTCCTTTCCTTCCCTGCCTCCTTTTCTACTTCTACTTATCCTTCTCTGCCTCCTTTCCTTCCTTCTCTGCCCGTTTGTGTCCTACCCTGAACAAATAGGCTCCAGCCTGTAAACACTGCAGAATAAACAGGGTCAGATTAGTAGTGTATCCTTCCGCCCCCAGCCTGCACTGTGACCTGTTTATTTGTGATTATCAGGAAACCTGGAGTAACCGGACTTCCTGCTGTTTGCTAACGCTACCTGCTCTGTCCCTCAGACCCGCTAAATAACCGGTGAAACACGCCAACGTGACGCCGCAGAAACCGTCGGAAGCTCCGGGGGACATTACCCAGCTGCTGTACGGTCACCACGAGGCATGTGATGGAGTTTAATAGGGTAGAAAACAAAAATAAAGCCGCTCCATGTCTCTACTCACCCCTGCACAGATCTACTTCCTCAGCAAGCTGTTGCTTTTGGAAGATTCCGCCCCCTCTCTCCCTCTCAGCCAATAGGTGTTCGGGAAGGCCAAATGCCCGCCTTGTATTGGTTGTGTGTGACGTCACTCACTCTAGTTTTTGACAGGTCAGTGTTAATAGTTTTTATCATTGGCACTAAAAATAAATCATTGATGATGTTTCATGTAAATAAACGGACGCAATAGTTAATAAAATGGTTAAAAATCCTGGTTTGTTTCTATTACTAATAATTAACTGTGGCTCATATTTTGTTTATTTCAATAATAAAAATGTGCATAATTTCCTACCAGTCACATAATTATAATTTTTTACACCATTATGTTTATTTATATTTTAATAGCGTGCTTTTATTCTTTTAATTAGTGTGAAGCAACTGTTGCATTAAGTGGCTGTTGGAAAAACCAGACACACTGACTGCAGCAGCATGCGCGACGCATGCTGCTGCAGAAGAAAGAAAATGTTTAAATATTGTTTTTGTCGAAAGGCTCATCATCAAGGACAAGTCTGTTTGAACGTGTAATTTGGTTAAATTATTAGAATGTAATTCGTTTGACATATTTAAATGCTATTGAATGTAATTTTAAAATAACATATAGATTTTTAACAATATTAACACTAATATGTTCTGTATGGCATATGTATTTGCAAATTGGTAGAGTTCAGATGTACGACTTTAAAAAGGAGAACCTGAAGGGAACATGATAATCGTCGTTTTTCGTCAGCTTTCGTGTCCTCGGTCCTCGCCTCCCGATTGGTCCGCTGCTCTTCGTGTCTCCGGACTGCATAGAGTCACCTTGCCCCGCTCTCTGCCGCTGCTGTAACGGAGAGAAAGCAGGCGGAAGGCCCGTCTCAGAGGCACACAGGTAGGCGGGCGGCGGGATTCTGAACTCGGACTCTGCGGCCACTGACCGACCGGGGGCAAACATGACGGAGGCGAAACCCAAGACCTCCCCGAAGGCCATCAAGTTTCTGTTCGGGGGACTGGCCGGGTAAGTGCTGCAGCTAGCTGCCGTGCTAACGCGTTAATGTCAGGGGTCAGAGGAGAGCGCATCGCTGGTCCTTTAACCTGCTCCGTGGCATCCCTCTGCTGCGGCGAATGGCAGCACAGCGGCCCGCGCTCGTGGCTCCCTGATGATGAGCAGCTGGTGCTGGCTGTCAGAGGAGCGTGGACACTTTTCCTCCCCTGTGTGTGTGTGTGTGTGTGTGTGTGTGCTATTTTCGCTTTAAACATGCCGAACTGTGCGGGAAAGACTCTGAAATGTCCCGCTTATATCCCGTAAAACAGGTCTTAAAACGTCCTGCCTGGACGTTATAGTAAGGACTCCTCCAGGCTAACCGTGCTAGCAGGCTAACAGCGGTGGCTCAGCGGAGTTTAGGCCGGTCAGGGGCACCTGTGGTCCGTTCTCCTGGCTGAGCTCCCGGTAGCCTGTTAGCATGCTAACTTTTAGCCGGCAGCTTTGTGATGGTGTAACCCGATCCCGCCGGGGTCAGCGAGATCTGCTGTGAACGGTCAGGAAAGGTTAAACCTGTAATCCTGGATTATGATCTCAGTTTTCACACAAACATGAATGATCGGACTCTCCTGGAGCTGTTTAGCATCCATTCACACACCAGAACGAGTTTTTCCATCTCATACCGAGCCTCAGCGGCCGGTGGGCGGGGCTTGGAGCCCTCTGTCTGACATCATACAGATCCAAAACTAGGGAAAAAACTGCGATAAACTGAGTGTTCAGTCTTGGCTCACAGATCGCTGAACCTGACCTCGTGTTTAACAGGAGTATGTGACAGGAAATGAGGTAATCCAGGATGCTGTAGTAATGTTTGCTGTATAAAGTGTGTATCGGGTTACTTCAGCAGGTGGAACAGACTCATAATAACCCGTTAAAGGTCACCGTGTGTTGGCAGAGTGCTGGAGAACCGAGGAGCTTTTACCCGAGGAAACGAAGGTCTGCTTCTGTCCATGGTATTTATCAGTAAAGAGATGGACCTCCGTGTCTGGCTGACACTGGCTGATGTTGATGCTGATGTTGCCTCCGTCTTTGGTCACCTGCTCGCTGACCTTCACCTGTGCTGACCTCACTAGTAGAAAGCTCTGCTCTGCAGAGTGAAGATAAGAGATGAAGACGTTAAGGTGTCCTGATTTAAAGGGAACAAGCAGCGTCATTGGATTTTAGACCGCGCCCTCTCTCCTGCTGCAGCCTGTGTTTCCTCAGTCTGCACAGGCTGAACTCTGACCTCCTGATAAACTCTGGCAGTACCAGCCACAGGCTGAACTCTGACCTCCTGATAAACTCTGGCAGTGCCAGCTCTCGATAGTGCAGAATGCTTATCGCGGCAGTGTTGCCACATCGCTGCAGCGTTAACAGGAGTCACCTCTGTCCTCGAGCTGCACTCAAACAGATCCTCACCCTTTAGACTTTGGTGGTTTTTCCACTGTTTGTTTTTCGGACTCAGCAGGTCCGCCTGTCTCACAGCTTGGGCACCAGATCAGTTCATTTGTTAGCAGGTCTAAGGGGGTAACCCTGTTGCTTTAGGTTTTCATGCCTGCATTGTTTCCTCAGCATATTTTCCACTGCAGTGTGAAATTTTGATGAAACTATAAATGTAATTGGTTTTTTTTTTGAGGGGGGGTTAAAACTAGATACGAGTCTGATCCTTTGGACTTTAGTGGAAACTTTGAGGTCTGATTTAAGGTATTACAGTAAAATCTGTTCATCAGACATGTTGAATACACTGGAAAAACCGTCTGAATTCCCAGGTTCTGCTGTGTCTTTGAATGCTTCATAAAGTGTGTGAACGCTGTCCCTGATTGGATCTGTGACCTGCGCTGGTCTCCTCCCGCCTGTGTCTGCAGGATGGGAGCCACGGTGTTCGTGCAGCCGCTGGACCTGGTGAAGAACCGGATGCAGCTGAGCGGGCAGGGCACCAAGGCCCGAGAGTATAAAACCAGCTTCCACGCCCTCTTCTCCATCCTGAAGAACGAGGGCGTGCGCGGCATCTACACCGGGTACGACGCTTCATCCCACTCTCGTTTCATGAGTTTAACCCGCGCAGCGTCCCCCTGCTTCACTGTGTGTTTGTGTGTCTGTCAGTCTGTCAGCAGGGCTGTTGCGTCAGGCGACGTACACGACGACCCGGCTGGGAATTTACACCATCCTGTTTGAGAAAATGACCGGAGCTGACGGACGGCCGCCGAACTTCTTCCTCAAGGTGCGTTTGGTTCACAGCGTGCGGCTGGAAGGCTGGTAGCTCTGACACAGGTGTGGGTTGAAATCAGCTGAAGACAGGTGAACAGTTACCTGTTGAAGCTCTTTGTGCTGCTGAGTAACAGACTGCTCCCCCTGCAGGCTGCCATCGGTATGACAGCTGGAGCCATTGGGGCGTTTGTGGGGACGCCAGCAGAGGTGGCGCTGATCAGGATGACCGCGGACGGACGGTGAGACTCTGTTTACCTGCAACACCTGTGAGCGTAGCATGAGCAGGACGTGACAGCAGGCCTCTCCTCGCTCTTTGTGTGTCTGCAGTCTGCCTCCGGACCAGAGGAGGGGCTACAAGAACGTCTTTAATGCCCTCTTTCGAATCACCAGAGAGGAAGGAGTCACCACGCTGTGGAGGGTGAGCTTCATCACTGTCATGGTGTTCTTCTGCACGGGGGATGATGAGCCGTTACTTCATGCGTAACCTTTCTGTGTTCCTCCAGCTGCAGGGGGCTGCAGAGCCCACCCTGATCTTTAATCCCAGCTGCTGCTTCCTTCTGCCATAGCTGACAGTCTGGAACGGTTTCCCTGCACGGCTGTAAACTGATAATCACTGAAGAGTGATTTCAGTGTGTGCTTAGATCATAAACTCTCTGTAACACTTAAATACAGCATCATTGCACTCGAAGAGGTTTGACCCCTGCAGCACCTTCATGCTCCTGCAGGGGTGCTTTAAATCTCTCAGTATCCACTGCCCTCACCCTCCCACAGAGACCCCTGCAGACCTGCTCCGTGCAGACCTGCTCCGTGCAGGTCTGCTCGGAGCAGCGCTCGCTTCCAGCCGGGATTAAACCTTCCTGGTGTGTGAGTTCAGGAACTGACAGTGACTCCGTGTGTTGCAGGGCTGCATTCCCACCATGGCTCGGGCAGTGGTGGTGAATGCCGCTCAGCTGGCCTCGTACTCGCAGTCCAAACAGGCGCTGCTCGATTCAGGTGCTGATCACACACACACACACACGCCTCGCGCACACACACACACACACACACACTTCATGAACCCGTGTGTGTGCTTGCAGGTTACTTCAGAGACGATATTCTGTGTCACTTCTGCGCCAGTATGATCAGCGGTCTGGTTACCACGGCAGCCTCGATGCCCGTCGACATCGTGAAGACCAGGTGAGACGAGCATATTTGATGATGTCACCTTCTGTGGTCGAGCCCAGTCTGACCCTCTTCCTCCTCCTCTTCCTCAGGATCCAGAACATGAAGATGATCGACGGGAAGCCCGAGTACAAAAACGGCTTGGTGAGCTTTGGTGACCTTTGACCTCTGCATGTGTATCAGGGCTCAGGCGTCCTAACACACTTGTGTATTTTCTGATGCTCTGGCACCATGCTGTATACGGTAACATGCCACTTTATTAGGTACAGTCTGTTTGATTCTTCAGGTTGATGTGATGGCATCACAGCTGCTGCCTTATGCAGCAGGGATCCGTCCATGGATGGATCAGCTTCACATAGTTAACACAGCAATTACAATATTATCGTAGACAATATATATCACACACACACACACACACACCGGGGGGTGGGGGGGCATGAGATCTCCCAGCCATTGTTTTGGTACAGGCTGTTACTGATAACATTGCTGACAGCCTGAACAGTCCCTCTGCACACTCCCAATAATCTGAATTCGTGCTGCTCTGCACGCAGCCACTTCCAGCTGCCGCGATAAATCCGGACAGACCCTGTTATCCATGCCGGGTTCTCCTTTCCCAGTCGATTGCATTGAGAGACCAGCTGACACTTCCATAATTTCCAGTTCAGAGCACGTGTAGAGAGACTCTGGAAGCGCTGCAGATCAGGGGAATAATGAGCCTCAGTCGAGAACCCGTTTCCTCCACATCCTCATACTCAGTTTGAACTCCAGCAGCTCATCTTGACTGCATCTACGTGCCCTCATGCACTGAGATGCTGTCGTGTGATTGGCTGATTATATATATGTGGTTGAACAGGTGTACCTAATAAAGTGGCTGGTGAGTGTGCTACAATATAGAATGCATGATTATTTACCGTACCTGCACTCGCTGACTGCTGTGTGTGTGTGCGTGCATGTGTGTGTGTGTGTGTGCGTGTGTGTGGTCAGGAGGTGCTGGTTCGAGTGGTGGGGAAGGAGGGCTTCTTCTCCCTGTGGAAGGGTTTCACTCCGTACTACGCTCGCCTCGGACCGCACACCGTCCTCACCTTCATCTTCCTGGAGCAGATGAACCGCCTCTACAAGACCTATGTCCTCGACGTTTAACACACACACACACACACACACACAGACTGCAGCACAAACCTGTCAAACAGCAGATTAAAGGAGCAGTGCGGGCTTTGTGAGCTGCTCCTTTAAACAGTGTTAAAACGGTTGTACCAAGGTTAACGCACACACACACAGACACACACACACACACACAGTTTGCTACACGCACACACTGAATTCTTTTGTAAAGAATGTAAATTAAATGTAGTTCAGACATCCTTCTGTTTTCAGTGATTAAGTCTTATTTGTAGAAGCCCCGCCCCCGTCTCCCCGACAACACAGCATCATGGGATTGGTGTGTAGCCGTGGTAACAGCTGTGGCTGAGGAGACGGTGGATGAATAAAGACCTCACTCTGTTTTCCTGTTGCTCTGTGTTTTCCTTTGCTGCACTTCCTGTTTCTGCGCGGGTCACATGGCGGCCACGCCCAGTTAGCTGGGCCGTCATTTCCCCTCTAATGGCCATGCGAGGCCGGAGCCTGTCGAGCTGCAGAGACTGCAGCTCGACAGCGGCGTCTCCGGGGTCGGGCGGAGCCTCCAGTCTGAGTTTATGAAGGTTTCGAGCTTCTGTTGGACCTGATTGTTGATCCTGCACGTCCAGCCTTCAGAATAAAAGTCTGGAGTGAAGAGACCTCCTCCTCTATAGGCGATGGTTTAAATCCACCTCTTCCATCAGCCTTCAGACCGTTCTTAACCTGAAACGTTCCTGAGGTTTACAATGAAAGGCTGGCTCAGAGCCGTCAGCAGGTTCATCTGCTTTTGGGGTAAGAACTAACAGGACTGAAACTCCAAGCCTGAGAGGACGTCCATGTTGGACTTCAGGAAGTGGAGCAGACTGATGGAGGGCGGAGCCTCTGAGTAACACCTGGTTGCATCTCTTCATCAGTCCATATACATTTAGACCTGCTGCTGCAATGAGCAGAGCGCCCACTAGATGGCACCAAGTGGACCACTAATCCAAATAAAGTCATTGAACTTTATTGACTCCTATGAAAGCTGACGTGTTGGAGAGCTGAAGCCTGATTGGTCCAGCGTGCAGTCTGGGTGTTGATTGGTTCATGGGGATGCGCTCCTTTACTGTTTTAAATGCTCTGATCTGTGAACGCACGGAGCAGGACCAGCCTCGTCTGCGCCTCCTGTTGTAGCTTGATGCATCCAGCAGGGGGCAGCACGCTTCGCTGTGAGGCCTGAGGTCTCATAGATAGAACGGTGAGCCTGTACTGGGGTCAGCCTGCTGCTGCGGGCTGCTCACTCTGAAGGATCTGGCTGGATTTGTAGCAGAGGACCTGCAGGTTACCTGTCAGTGAACCTGCTCGGCTTTAATCCAGCACAATGATGAAAAAAGTTGTGAAAAAGATAAAAGCTGAATTTCTGCTTCTCAGTCAGAAAAACGCTGCATAAACTGCGCCGTGTGTCCAGTTTCTGAGCAAAAAGCTGCAAACACAGCGGCGCAGACCTGCTCTGATTTATTGATTTATTGGCAGTCACGTGTAATCACGCGGTCCTGAAGCTTCACGGATGATCCTCACACAGCCACCTGTCATCCCGGAGCCCCGCTCAGACTTTAACTTTACTTTTCCCCTCAGGTAGCTCATCTCACCTGTGTGTAAGGCACCAAACTCAGAAGCTGTTTCCTCCCAAACTGCCGGTGATTTAAAGCTTTGCCTCTTATAAAGTTCACTGTCTGTTCCGGTGCTCGTGGTCAGTCTTCAGGACTTTGCTCCTGCTGTGTGATGCAGCTCACCTGTGCAGGTCTGCATCCATCCCACCAATCCGCTCTTTACCCGCACATCGCAGGCGGGAAAAGAGACGCACGATTTCTCTCCGATGTCAGCGATCAGGTCCTCTGCCTCCCTCCTGTTTGGAAAATCCCTGTTTTCCACTTTTCAGTTGGACATTTTGGGGGTCAGACTAGCTTAAATGTGACTGTAAAAACTGCTGTTTTTATCCACTGATCACTGATCAACAGCGCACAGGTCCAGGCCTTCACGGCAACTGTTGCATTGTGGGATTTGTAGTATAAATGATGGGAGCGCCATTTACCCGCGTGCCATTAATAATAACTATATGAAATCATATAAAATTATATGGCGGATGCGGCCCGCGGGCCTCGAGTCTGACACGTGCTTCAATCACTGATGGACACAAACCAAGAAAATATCTATGGACTTATTTTCAATAGAACACATTTGGAAGGAAAACTGAAGCCGTTGTCCTGGGAGACTGAAGTAACTGTGGATTAAAACTTGGAGGAAAAAATCTCGAGCAGCACCTGAAGGCAGCGCCTGATGTTTACAGCTGTCACAGAGAGCCTGCTGCTGTGTGACAAACTTTACTGTCAAAGTCAAGCTCGTGTTCTTCATCTATTGCTAATATTTTGGCGTCTGTGTGTTCATTGGACTTTCATTCTGAGAAATGAAGCCTCGATTACCAAAGTGAGATTGTTTTTGTTTACTGCATTTTTGCAGTAATTGATTCACTGTTACCACTAATTATTATTGATTTGTAAAGACTAATAATTTCTTCTTTTCCCACTAAAGCTGACAAAAACTATCACATTTAGAAATGACTGAAACCGACTAAAACTAAGAAACATTTTCCTCCAAAAGACTAAAACTCAAAGTTTTAGTGCATGAAATTGTAAAAGTGCTTTGAGTTAAACGTGCACACTTTAGCACTGACAGGAACACACGTGCACGGGCAGTGTGTGTAACTGCTGTATCACTGATGACCAATGAGGTCACACGGCTGGTGACCAATGAGGTCACACGGCTGGTGACCAATGAGGTCACACGGCTGGTGACCAATGAGACATTAAAGACTTCCTGAGGTCCCAGAAACAGAAAGAGCAGGTTTGAACTGCAGCCTGTGAACAGCTGTCCGCACACAGGAAGGAGAGACTCACACAGAGATTTGTGGATTTATTAGTGAGACCTTTTTAATGATAATCTGAAACAGAAACATCAGTTTGGTCGATCAGGAGTCACTGTGGTCAACTGGTTTAAACTTTATTGATCACAGACAGTCACGTGATCGTCTATCATTAAAGCACCTCGAGTGAAACTGAAGAACCGCTGATGATGATGATGATGATGATTAACAGATGAACTCACAGCAGAAAGAGAAAAGGAGCAATCACATTATTACAGTCACACTCTGATTATGACCTCATTCAGCTCAAACTGAGACACAGTTTATGATCACTGATGACATCATCACTGTGAGCCAATCAGCTGCACTCGTTTCCTTTGATGAGGAAGAAGGTTCCAGCAGCCACTCCGAGCAGACCCACAGTCAGACCCACTCCACAGAACACTGCAGGTCCAACACCAGGATCAGCCTGAGACGCCTCCACATCTGCAGAGACACACACAGCATGAACACACACACATCTGCAGACACACACAGCATGAACACACACACACACATCTGCAGAGACACACACAGCATGAACACACACACATCTGTACACACACACACAGCATGAACACACACATCTGCAGAGACACACACAGCATGAACACACACATCTGTACACACACACAGCATGAACACACACACATCTGCAGACACACACAGCATGAACACACACACACACATCATCTGCAGAGACACACACAGACATGAAGCTCCACATCTGCCTCTCTGTCAGTGTTTTCTGTTTGAATCAAGTTTCCTCACCATAGATCTTGGTGATTGGTTGGGTCACAGCCAGATGTTCCACTGC
>VUQJ01032183.1:19938-41984 GCA_015108635.1 Andinoacara biseriatus | reverse complement strand
TCACAAACCAAAAAAAAAATAAAAAAAAAAAGAAAAAAAAAAAAAAAAAAAAACAAAAAACAAAAAAAAAACAAAAAACACACAAACAAAAAAAAAAAAAGGACAAAACAAACCAAAAAACAGAACGAGCACAGCAGAGAGAGGAAAGGGAACAACCTCCACATGAAGAAGTTCTGAGCGAGACCATCCTCCATTCCTCTGTTGTGTCGGAACCTCAGGACCGCTGCACAGAAGAAGCAGCTGAAATCGGCTCTCACAACTTTATCGTCACCTTTTCCACCTCAGCTGAAGACTTCGTGGTGATTATTAGTTTTTCCTGCAGTTTCTAAGTGGCACAAATTGAAAACCAGCCCCATCCCCAAAGCAGAAGAACCACAATAGAATTAATAGAACAGTCTGTCAAGAACAGCACAAACCAATAAACACACCTGAGGTGATTAAATCACGTGCAGACCCAAGAAACCGCCGTTCTTCTTCACACATAAAGTTTATGCTTCTAATTTTGGACCTAATGAGTGAACGCACTTCGATACAGAGAGTTTTTTTTAGATAGTGAGGACGCTTTCATACAGTAGGTGAGAACACCTTTGTGGCTTGCCTGATGCTTTCACCTTCAAACTCACAGCCACACAGCGCCCTGGAAAAGTTAACATTAAATAAGAGAAAAACTCCACCAAGAAGCCACAGTTATATCATGTTCCAGTGGTGGCTTGTCTGAAATATGGCCAAAGCTCCAGTTAATAAGATCAATCCTCCAGCTCACGCTTGGGGACGCTTGGATCAGTTTTTTTCTACTTTGGCTCAGTATGATGTCATTAATGGTCATCTCAGGTCATCACACAGCTCGTTCTGTGAGCCCAGAAGCCCCACCAACCGGCTGTTCACGCCTTGTGTTTGCAAAGGGGAGCGAATTAGATGAAAGTGGTCTTAAAATTAAAGCTAAAAGTGCTTGTTTTGGACAGAGGACGACCCAATGAGCTGCACCATGGCAGAGCATGAGATTAACAAGGATTATTTTAACCTGTTATTCATGCAAAGTGACTCTGTTGGAGGTGCTGGTGCTGCATTCTCGGACCTGTGAGCGATTCGCCAGAATGTGGATCTGAATGTGTTTGTTCCTTTCAGCTGTTGGTGGGAATTCATCCCTGTAGCTTCCTGCGGTTGCCTAAAAAAATCCATGAATGTCCCCAAAAGCGAGAAAGCATCGACAGCAGCAGGAACTTGATGAATTATTAATAACTACATCCACACACACAGAGGACTGGACACACAGTCTGTGCTTCTCTACAATCGCAGTCCTCATTTCTATACTCAGACAGGTGATCTGTTACAGAGCCGGCCTTTCGCACTTAAATCGTTTGCTGCACAGCAGCTGGACTCAGAGTCCTGAGCTCCATCGCAGCTGCTGGGACATCTTTATGTTCAAAAAAAGTCTGATGTGTTTATCGAGTTCAAAGAATTTGCCTGCCAGGTTTATTATTATTGTTTCAATTTTTTGGACAACTGAGTATTTGCAGTAGTTTAGATTAGAAATGGTGACGTAAAGCGATAAAAATGAGTTTGTCAGCGTCACAGAAACTGCATTTAGATGCCAACTTATCCAACTTCAGGCTTGTCAGAGGAATTATGTGGAGGGGCTATTAAATGAGCCTATTTACCAACATTTGTAAAACTTGTAGCACTTTCTGAGCCTGCAGCCCAAACTCACTCACTCTGTTAAAAACTGGTGACTCCAGAATGAAGCACAGGGATGATTTAGACGGAGCGCCGTCTGTATCCGGGCTGATGGTGTTTCCACTGCATGAGAAAGTGAGAGGCTGCACCCCACACTTCCTTCTCTTAAGGTCCACACTTACAGGAACAACCGGCCTTCCTTAAACACCTTAAACACATAAAACCTGCACATACACAGTGCACTGCATGCACACAAAACTGTCATTTTATTAGGTATACCTTACTGGTACTGGGTTGAACCCTCAAAATCACTACTGCTGTCCTGATCAGCCGCTTTTCCCTGTTCTTTAAATGCACCGAGTTCTGCGTCTTCTCAGGTTGTCGTGCATCTCTCCTTCCTCCCCCATCCTTTCTGCCAAGCTAATTCTCTTCATTAAACTATATGATTGTAAGTCGTTATAATGACAGACTTACAAATATGTGTGCGTATGTGTGTGTGTGTGTGTGTGTGTGAGAGAGAGTGTGTAACAGGGATTAGTATCACAATGTAACTGCGACATGAAGAAAACAGAGAGAAAGTAACGGACCTCACACAGACTGCTGTTATCCTGTGTGTCATCTTATTCTATTAAAGAGCTTCTTCTGTCCTTATCAGATCCAACCTACACACACACACACACACACACACACACACACACACACACACACACACACACACACACAGCTATCAGTAGCTAACAGATGAAAGCGCTTTCAGTGCTTCAGCTGAATTCAATTTAAAAACACAGTTAGTGAGAAAGATATTGATCGGTTTCACAATAAAAGCCCTTTGACCCTTGATTTTTCTGATTCACAGTAAAATAGATATGGATGTGTTTGACACTACGCGCGTGTGTGTGTGTGTGTGTGTGTGTGTGTGTGTTCAGATGGACAATGCTCAGTAGATATTGGTGGTGTTTGCATATTTTTAATCACTATTCGTGACTTTGCTGGCAGCAGTGCAGGAGACGATGTTCTGGCTTTGAGACTCAGAGTTTGGCAGTTTTTATTCTGCCTCAGTTTTTTTCTTTTTGTATTTATAACTTCCTCCTGGCAAAGTCCTGTTTGATTCATGCTAAAGCCTTCGCTGCCAGTACTATGATAGCAGAGAGTCTAGTTTAATTCCAGTAAAGTCTGGTTTAATCCCAGTGGAATGTCATTTAATCCCATTACTGTTTGTGCTTCTAACGAGTTTATTTGCTTTACAGAGCAAACTTTGGGCACTCGTGTGCAGCAGCAGGAACAATGCTGTGCTTGTTCTTAAACTTGTTTTTAAACTAATGCTTGTAAATAAAATGTTAATTTCAGTTTAAACCAAAGACACAGGTATTTATTTTGATTTTTGTTGTCACGGTGACTAACAGAATTATTGGGACAACTTCATCAAAATACCAAAGTAATAAAAGCCTAAATTATCCTGATTAGCAGCATTATGTTGCAAGAGATTAACAACAAACAAACAAACAAACAAAATATCAATTTACGTCATGTTTTAAAATTATTTCTTGCCTTAGAGGAGGTGGACTAGGTTTAGTAGTACCAAAAATAAGAAAGAAAATAATAATATATTTATGATTATTACTATTATCAGTATCAGTAGTATTTGCAATAAATTGCTATTATTTTAATTTATTTTAATTCAACATAAAAAATAATTAAAAAGTTTTAAATTATTTTCCTTTGACAAGTTTGGTCCTCCACAGTCACTCAATTCACTTTAAAAATCAAAAGTATCCAGTGTGAGGAGCCCACATCTGGTACTATACTAGAAGATAAATTTTACAAAAAAACATCAAAATCTGAATTCTTTTTGTCCATATTACAGTACTTTGAAAGACCTGTGGCTCTCAGCCCAAAGCCCACTGATCGTTTCTGGTAAATTTTTAGCTGACAAATCTGTAGCTTCAACAGTTTCCTAAATCGTGCAGGTTACCCTAGTTTTTAGAAAATGTTACCTAGGAAACAGGAGAAGTGTAAGCTACTATTTTTGGCAGTGTAATCATTCATATATTGTTTCTAGCGAGTAGCAGTTCGTGAAAATGAAGCACAAAATAAAGACAATGTGGTAGCAGGTAGCTGAAAGTCTTGTGAAGCTTAATCTAAAGTGTTAATTGGTGGAAAACATTTTCTGCTGCCTGACGTTTTGGGAACAACTGTCAATTCCTGCAAACACCAATTATCACGTTCAGTCACGCTACATATATTTACAGGAGAGGATAGGGGACAGAGGGTGAATCTATCGCAACAGTAGAGTAACAAAATTAATACAGTTATCAGGTTATTGCACTGATATGCTGAACAAATGTAGCTTTTAACAATAAACAAACAGATTAATTGATTGTATTTGGAAATAACCCTCGATAGCTCACGTAACATTTGCTTATATTGTCATAGAGACGGCTGTGTATCCCACACAGGCCCAGCCAGGATAACTGGAGCTGCTGCAGCCTACTGAGCAGCCCCGGCATCCTGAGGAGCCTGTGCATCCTGCTGGGTAGTCCCAGCCTCCGGACTGTCCTGACAATCCAGAGAGTCCCAAACCTGCGTAGCTCAAGTGTCCGGAGCCAGAGCTGCAGCAGCCCGAGTGTCCAGATTCTGTAGGTCCCAACCTAGAGCGGTCCTATCCCAAGTGTCCTGAGAATCCCGAGACTCCAAAAATCCAGAGAGAGGGCTGCCAGAGTCCCAGTCAATGATTTCAACTGGCCCTGATGAGAAGCCTCCACTTGTGCCTGAGTCCAAGGGTCAGTCCCCAGAAGGCTTCTTTTATTACCGGCCTTCATCCAAACCTCCACAGTTGTCCTTTTGCATCCACGGTGTCAGCCATGGTGTCGGCCTCCTGCGAGACTCTGTTACCTCTGCTGGCTTCTTGCTGGTCCTGTCTTCTATGCCATGAGAACCTAGAAGCTCTCTGCCATCGATCACCTGAGGTGTTCGGTGACCCTCACCAACCCCGGCCTCCTGCCAAGCTGCCGGAGGGTCTCTGCCACTGGCCTCCCGGTCGGTCGGTGCTTTTCTTCCAACACTGGCCACTTGGCTCTCCATCTCTGCTGCTGTGTACCCGTGAGTTACTTTGTCTTTGCCGCCGGGCACCCGGGCCGCCTCCAGAACTGTTTGGTACCCTCCGTCTACCCCCTTTGGCCCGGCCAACCCCCTAGACTGTCTTTTCCTTTTTGTTTTGATCCCTTTGTTTTTCATTCCTTTTGTATGTAACATGGTGCTCCCTATGTCTTCTTTGAATCTGCTCCAGTCTCTTGTGTTTTGCATTCAGTTCTGCTTTCCTTGTCTTGTCTAGCCCCAGCTGTGCTACCCCCCGTTTCCTCGCCTGTTTCACAAGACTCCATGACATATATCTTGTTGAATTCAGTTGGCTAAGTCTACAAAGGGCAGCAGCACAGATCAGGTGATCACAGTCCGTACTCAGGAAATGAATTGCTCTCACTCATTTCTGATTGATTGGAACATTTTTAGTTGTTTCATTTGATTTGAGTCTGTGTGGTCATTTTGTGTGCGTCTTTGCAGACACAATGTCTGTTTGCAGGCGCTTCGCACCATCCAGCTAACCTGACTCTTTGCAGTTCACTTACATCTGCTAGCACTCCTGCTGTGTTATTGTCTGTTTGCAGATGTTTTGCAACAATTTGTGCATCTTTCTCATTGAACCCAACTGTTTCTGGTCATTCAACCCCTTTAGTGTCCGAGACTGTCCCCCGTGGGTCTGTTCAGTTATCCCCTTAAAGGGGGGCCCTGTGGGGAGTTCCTCCCTCATTGAAAGTGGATGGTCCAAGCCCAGAGCATCTTATGTTGCACCTGTTACCCTTAAGGCAAAATTGTGCTTGATAAATCGCTGACAGTGAGTGTTAGGTAATGCTGCAGTTCTGAAAGCCCCACAGGCTGCTGCTCAGAACAGCTTTTACAGCAGAATTTGAGAGCAGCTCGACAGACAGTTGAGTTCAACAGCAGGAGGTGGTGAACTCCAGTTTCCCGTTTCTATTTCCAAATTTATC
Organism: Andinoacara biseriatus; assembly: GCA_015108635.1. Lineage (NCBI taxonomy): Eukaryota > Metazoa > Chordata > Actinopteri > Cichliformes > Cichlidae > Andinoacara > Andinoacara biseriatus. Next base: position 36,267 of record VUQJ01032183.1, on the reverse strand, counting down.
TGGAGGAGGAAAACCACGAGAACAGTGTGTCCGCCGGTCTGTTTATCATTTTGTGCCTTTTCTTCTTTCAGATTTCTTCTTCCAGTGAACCGGCTGGAGTTGTGCTGTTCCCAGTGTGCACGCACTGATAACAGAGCTCGTCTGATAATCAGCCACAATTACATCTCAGCAGAAGGAGACAGAGAGGAAGTGGGTGGTAGGAGGAGAGAACTATTGATATGGTAATATCGGTGACACGCACACGCGTGCATGCTGAGGCCTATTGCGGGGTGACAGCAGGAGAATAGCAGGTTTCATTTTCTCTCACAAACCTTTTATTACAATGAGATACTGAAACCGCTCATTAGTGACAGAGACAGGAGAGAGGTGCTGCTTTCAGGTGAATTCGTGCAGAATGAAATGCAATGAAGGTGACGGAGTCTGACTGTTTAGAATGATTATTTGACACATTTAGTGCCTTTTCACACTAAATCAGTTTAGCAACGAGTGCACTTCGAGCCGCTGAGATTGATTTCATGTATGTTTGAGGCTCCGGTCTCACAGGCGCTCTCCAAGAAAATTAGGAAATGTTTTTTAAAAAACGGTCCAAACGTAAGTAACCTATAATATTTAGTATTAACAACAGGCTAGCAGCTGTATTTGGGTATTTTGGCTACTACAGTGCATGTGTAATAGTAGCCAAAAGGCCAAGAAATACTGAGATGGTGTCCTTTAGTGTCAGTGCCTTGATGCACTGGCTTTGGTAACACTGGATGCTGACAGCTCTTGATCCTGTTTTATGGAGCAACAAAGGCAGCAAAAGGAGTGTGAAGTTTCTCAGCCAGGAGACCACAGTTAGGCTGCTGTTATTTCTGTTTTTTGGACCTGATCTTTCATCTGTTCGGTCTCACAAATGGCTTATATATAAAAAAAAAAAGATGAAAAAGTCCACATTTGGAGGGTGGAGGGGTTAGTGGTGGAGTGAGATATCTCGCTGCTCACATCAGAAAACACAATTTGAGCCATACATGTCACAGATTTTCACACTTCATTTAAAAAGAACAACAAAGGGCACATTCAGGTTGCACAGCTAGGCCAGCTCCTTCAGGACGGCACATCCATGCATGCTGTTGCCACAAGGTTTGCTTCATCTCCACGACCAGTCTCAAGAGTGTGCAGGAGATACCAGGAGACAGGCTGTTACTCAAGGAGAGCTGGACAGGGACATCCACCCAGCAGCAGGAGCACAAACGACTGGTTTCTGCTCCTTTGCATGAGGCGGAACCTCCAGTGGACTATTTGAGCACGTTTCTGACCAAACTGAAAAGTGAATCTGCAGAAGTGAAAATAAAATACCAACTGTAAAAACAACAAAGGGGCAGCCAGGATGGACATTAATCTGAAACACAATCATATATTAAGAAACCTGTGCTGTTACACATCAGCAGCCTCGGCATTCGCAGACTTCCCCACTGCCGGACTCCCACATTGAAGTTAGTTTCATACAGCAACTTTCTTTAAACTGTAGTCACCATTCAGCAAATGAACACACACTCACAGTAAAAGCCACACACACACACACTGTGCTGATGTCGGATTAATAGTACCATGGTGCATTCAGGGCCCTAAGCTGCAGGTAGAACCTCAATCATCCATCAACCCTGACTGCTGATATAATTACTACACACACGTGCACACACACTTGCAGAAACTCTGTCATTTCACCGTGTTGTCTCCACTTGTCTTGAGGAAACAACCAATTTCCTCTGAACATTTCCATTTACCTCGATCTACCCCGCCCCATCATCCCGTGTCTCGACTTTCTGATTGGCTGCGGTTTTTGTGTTCAGTATTGATTAATCCAAGTAGCTCTTAGACTTCACTCAGTCAAAGGTCAGCGATTAAAATACTATAACGTTCAACTGAAATCTGTGAAGGCTGAGGGTCTTCTTAGAGATGTTGTTCTTCTTGTGTGTCACGGGTTCTTAGTTTAAATGGACCCGATCGAGGCCCTCGATGCGCTCAGCCACTATGAGCTGTAAAAACACAGCTCAGTTTTTTCTTGCGGCTCACTTTTGTCAAGTGCATATTTATTCTGTTCAAACAGGGACTTTCATGATGACTGTTAAACATGATTTTTGTTTCATTTATTAAAGAAATGTATGTATCTATTTTAATATTTATTTATTTTCAGTTATTCCCTTGCATGTTTCCCTGAAAGCTGTATGGCAGTAGAGCTGGGCACAGCTTGGGGCAGTAATTATTTACTCACATTCCTGAACAGAAAAATTTATTTTAGTATTTGAATGTTGTTCTTGATTATTTTCCAGTGTGCCGACTCAGATTTCTGTATTAAAACCCCAATTTAATTTTTTTATTTGCCTCCTTAATAACAATATTATTTTTTAGTTTAAGCTTTTGAGAGATTTCTAAAATATTTCTCGCTTTCTTGCTTTTGGTTGTCTCATAAATTTGCTGTGCTGTTTTTATGGATGAAGATGGACGGGTGAATTTTTAGGATACTGGGAATAAAAGCGAATTATGCAGTTTAACTGAGCGCTCTGTCCTCTCATTGATCTTGAACTTCATGTGTGTTTGCAGGGTGACTATTTTTGTTTTTCCTGGACCTGTAACCTCAGCTTGCTGCCAGGAATCAGAAATATATCAAAAAATAATTCTAGAAAATGCTTAAGATCCTTTAATTAGTGAAGTTGCTGCTATAGGCCGAGGCTGCTAGGGAGGGGGGTTCCGGTTCCCATAATGCACTTGTTTTTTTTCACTCACCGTTTTTACTCTGTTCATACTTCACTCTGTGTTTAATCATTCTCTGTGTCTCGTCCACAGCATGTTTTTTGTCCTTTCTCTCCCCAGCCGGTCCTAACAGATGAGCCTGGTTCTGCTGGACGTTTCTTCCTGTTAAACGGGAGTTTTTCCTTCCCACCGTCGCCAAATGCTGCTCATAGGGGGTCGTTTTGACTGTTGGGTTTTCTCTGTATTATTATAGGGTCTTTACCTACAATATAAAGAGGCTCCTTGAGGCGACTGATTGTTGTGATTTGGCGCTATATAAATAAAATTGAATTTAATTTCATTGAAGTTTCATTTATTTGTACATTCATTTATTGATTATTGATTTTTAAATGTAATTTCCCTCTGGTTATTATTTGGAAATCTTACTTATTTTTTTTTAAATTTAGTTCTAGTTTAATTTTTTATGGTGACAAACACGTTGTCACGGAATTTTGTCACTTGATCTCAGGTGTACAGCCGGCCTGAGCGTGGACAACATGAACATGTTGCCTAGAAGACTCGGTGTGATTAAAGAAGTTGAGTGAAACATCTTTGCACATAGAGCTCTTTGAAATTGAAACTGATCTGCAGTCTCTTTCTGTCTGCGGAGGCTTTGCACATCAAATGCTCCTGAGGACTTTTTATGTAAGAGACGTTTCTTACAAAACAAGAACAAATCTGAAAAGCTGTGAACAACTGTGTCCTTCTCCCTGTGTGGATGTTACTGCTTTTAAAAGCTCCTTGTGTTTCACCTCCAAAGAGGAAGCTGAAGTGATGTGCTTGTTTGTGGTTTTTGGAGTGTGTGTGTGTGTGTATGCATTCAGTATTTAGACAGACTGCATTAATATGCAGATCTTCCTCGGCGCCTCAGCTCATGTTTTTGGATTTCTGTGAATGGACCTTCAGATGTGTGACAGGAAAACAGAGAAAAGCGTTTCCACCACATCACACAGAGGAGTTGATTGGCTTCTTCAGTTTGTCGAATCTAAAGTGGAAATGAGGCTGGAACGTCATGCTGATGCCAACTGTAGCTGCTGCAAATGTTTTCAGTTCATTGTGAGTTAGTCATCTCTTAGGGTTACCACGCTAAAAATTATATCTGTGAGATCACCTTTCTTGCAATTACAACTTAAGCACATAATATGCACCAGGTTCGGGGCAGGCTGAGGGTTTTGTTTTAGCCTCATGTTAAAACCTTCAGATTTTACCTTTCAAGTGAAGCAGTCTAGCATTAAAGCTTTGCTATTACCAGATTCAATCACTACCCCTCAGTTTAGATGGGTTGCTGGTGACCTGGTGGACATTAAATACAGTGTGTCTGAACCAAATCATTTGAATCAAAAGCTAAAGTCTCGGTCATGCAGGCGACCAAAGCAATCACAAGGTTTTGGTGCAGTGCTGAGTTCCTCTTTGCAACCAGTTTCACCTGAAAAACTCCAGCAACCATTTAAAACTGGTCAGGGAATACACACTTTTCCCTATCCAGTCTCTAGCCCTGTGTGACTAATCAGGGAATTCTTGAAATCCTTTTTGCCAGCATTGTTTTCCACTTTCTCCTGAGGGATCCAGAGGCATTTTTTCCTTAGAAAAAAAAGGTTCTGGCTCTTCCTCTGGTCTCCTCCCAGTTGGGTCCAATAGGTGGACCCAGAAAGCCAACATATATATTCACCCACCATCCAGATCCTTGGATTCAGGTGTTCCTGTCGCTTCCAAGGGGACAGGTGTATAAACCAAGCACCTCGGCATGCAGCCTGCTTCTACAAACATTAGTGAAAGAATGGGTCGCTCTCAGGAGCTCAGTGCATTCCAGCGTGGTACCGTGATAGGATGATACCTGTGCAACAAGTCCCGTCCTGAAATTTCCTCACTGCTAAACAGGGCTGCAGCGATTCCTCGAGTAACTCGAATAATTCGATTATAAAAAATCCTCCAGACAAATTTGTTGTTTCGATGCTTCGTTTAAACTCTGCAGCTCTCGGGTGTCTCTGTCCAAGTGGAACGTTTCACCCACATTAGCAACAATAAAGTTCTCCGCCGCCGCGAGGGATTTGGAAAAGTGACCCTTTTACACCGAGTGGATCATGGCTGACACGTTTCTCCACACCTCCACTGCTCTCTACATTCGTCTGTGTGTGTGTGTGTGTGTGTTGTGCTTTCTCTGCTGAGAATTTCAGCTGCCACAGTTTGCTAGTGGGTCCACCGTCAGTGGGATTATAACAAAGTGGAAGTGATTGGGATCAACAGCAGCTCGGTCACAAAGTGGCAGGTCACGTAAAATCACAGAGTGGGGCTAAATTAGAGCGGAGACTGCAAACCAGGTCCTCTCATCTGACGTCCGCTTCCGACCCCACAAATCTTACGTTACCATATTTTCAGTTTTCCATTTGTAATTTCATAACTGTTGCAGATGAAAACTCTTTATGCATTCTTCTGAATTCTCCCAACTACACACACAGAATCTGTAAAATTTTGCAACAACTGTGCCAATCAGAGTCTAGGAGATTCAGTTTCCAAGGTAAAATGGCTTATTACAGTATTATATTACACACACACACACACACACACACAGAAATAATCAGCAGTGTTTAATCATATGTAAGGTCATTACAGGGATTTACATTCATGCCCTTAGAGTGAAGCTTCACCTAAAGATGAATTGAATTTTTACTGTAACCGGTATAATTGATTTATACCTAAAAACATATACGCATGCATGCACGCGCGCACACACACACACACACACACACACACACACACACACACACACAGACCTACACATACCCTTGAGTCCAGTTTTAGTGCCTTAATGTGAATGAAGATGAACAGAAATTAAATTAATTCAGTTTGCAGAGATGAAGAAATGCAAATGAATACTTAGGATGTGTGTGTGTGTCTCTCTATATGCATGTTTGTATGTGTGTGCGCGCGTGTGTGCGTGTGTGTGCGTGTGTGTGCGCGCGCGTGTGTGTGTGTTTTGCCTCAAGGAAAAGAAGCTCCACTTTCATTCATATTAAAATGAACCGACAAGAGAGAAGAGGAGTGAATCGCAGCGTTGGATTAGGAGAAGGGAAGATAGGAGAAACAGGGAAGGAAAGAGGAAAAGGATGTAAGGGGGGAATGAGTAGAGGAAAGAGGAGACAGTGAAGGAAAGGAGGAGTCAGGAGGCTGAGAGAAGTAAAGTAAAAGAGTGGAAGAGATAGGAGGAGTCAATGTGACATTATCTGTGTTTCCTTGTTTTGCTGCTGTCAGAGTAAGTAATCCACTGTCAGCACACACACACACACACACACACACAGACACACACATGCACGCACAAGTGTGTGCAAAGCAAAAATGGTTTTCCATAAAAACAAAAGTTTTCTCCGAGGTCGCAGCACATTTGTAATTACCATAAATTTCACAGCAGAGCCGAGGCTCGTGCAGCAGACACACACAGTGTGTTTGCGGTTCACACTCAGGTCACACTGGGAGCCGTTATCATCACGGCTGCTGAGACTCTCGGGTCAGACGCGCTGCGACTGAAGCAGGTGGAGTTGTACTGCCCTGCTGCAGCGTGAGACGATCGTGTTTATATGCGCGCTGACAGAGAGCGATAATCACAGGGAGGAGGAATTTGCTTTGTGAGATCACAACATGTCAGCTGTTCCTGACAGGAAGCTGGCGGCTGAGACTTCTTCAGCAGCAGCATCAGGACCGTAAACTGCACCTATGAGCATTCAGGTAGTACTCTGTATCTTCATCACTATCACCCAGTTATTTGTATAGCACCAGTTCACGTCATAATTTGTGCCGAGGTGTTTTACTGTATAATGTAAGTTTAAAAGGTTAAAATCTTCTATGAACAAGTTCCTCATGACAGTGAGGAGGAAGGAGTCCCTCTAAACAGGAAGTAATCTCCGATAGGACTCGAGCTCAGGCAGGTATCTGCTTTGCCGGTTTGGAGGTGAGAAGGTTGAAAAGAGGAGGATCGATACACAAACAGGACAAAGGACCGACTACAGAGAAGACAAAAATGAATGACGTGCAGTAGGTGCATATAAACACATGGGACGTGAAGGAGAACTGCATCATGGGAAGACCCTCAGCATCCTGGACAGCATAACTAAGGGAATGTTCAGGGTCTCTCTGAGCACAGTTACACACTCTCATTAACGTGATTCAATAATCCAGAATGAAGTCAGTAATAAAACTTTTGGGTGAAATGATGTAAAGCAGATTTATTATTTTACGGCTTCTGCTGGAGAGAAAAAAAACTGTTACCAAGGTAACGATGGATTATACTTGATATCGGAAAATGAATTACACTTTTTTTCTCTTGCCCTCTGTCTTCCTGTCCTTCATTAAACTGTGTGTGTGTGTGTGTGTGTGTGTGTGTGTTATCTAAAATGGGATTCCTCTGAGCAGCCAGAGACATTTGGAATAATAACAGCCTTCCTATTCCGACTTGTTCCCTTTTTCCTTCCTTGCCTTGTTTCTTTGTTTCCTTTTTATTTTCTTCTTTGTCTCTTGTCTCCTTGTTTCATGATTTTTTCTTTTTTCCATATTTCCTTTTTTTTCTTCCTTTTTTGCTTCTGTTCCCGTTTGCTTTGTGTTTCTTTCCTTTCCTCCTTGTTTACCTATTTTTGTGTGTCCCCTTTCTTTGTTTCCATGTTTCCTTTGTTTCCTCATCTCCTTTTTTTCCTTTTCCTCTTTCCTTCCTTCCTTTGATCCTTGTTTGCTTCTTTCCCTTCTTTTGTTTTTCTTTTTTCCTTCATCCCTTCTTTTCTTCCTTCATTCCTTTCCTTCTTTTGTTTTTCCTTCCTTTCTTCCTTCCTTCATTCCTTCCTTCCCTTCTTTTGTTTTACTTTTTTCCTTCCTTCCTTCCTTCTCTTTTTTCCTTCCTTTCTTCTTTTCTTTCTTCATTCCTTTCCTTCTTTTGTTTTTCCTTCCTTCCTAACTTCCTTCCCTTTTTTTGTTTTTTTTCTTTCTTTCTTTTTCTCTTTTCTTCCTTCCTTCCTTCCTTCCTTCCTTCCTTCTCTTTTTCTTCCTACCTTCCTTCTCTTTTTCCTTCCTTCTTTTCTTCTTTCCTTCATTTGATCTTTGTTTGCCTTCCTTCCTTCCTTCCCTCCTTCCTTCCTTCCTTCCTTCCTTCCTTCCTGATAATTAATTCTGTTTTAATTGTTTTCATCATGGTGTGTTTTCCATCCAAATGCAGCTCTTTTTTCATAGGAAAAAAAAACTGAAACGTATCATAACAATGATAAAAACACAGAAACAACAACAAAAAAATTAATCTAGAAGTTTTATATTAATCTCCTGACTGAAGGCAGCCTGTTCTGTTGTGAGGCTGGCCGCTGATGATGGAGCAGCAGACTGACTGATGCCCTCTCCATTTGCATAATGAGGCAGAAATGCATCATTGAATATAAAAAGAAAAACAGAAATAAATAGGTTTGGGGGAAAATGCAAAGGGTTATGAATACAGAATTAAAAAATAAACATATGAATTTAAATTAATTTATAAAAATGGGACTGCAGGGAGCTCATACAAAGGTAAATAAATGCAGGACTGAATATCGATTTTTATTGCATTTTATAATTTCTTGATTATGGCAGCTTTGGTGCTCCATACTGACAGATTTAGGTTGGGTTTGGAGTAAAGTGGCAGACTGATTCTCTGCTCCTTCCATTCCCATTCATAAAACACCAAAGTACTCGTCTATCTCTGTGTGTGTGTGTGTTTCTTTCTCTTTATCATCTGTTTAGCTCATTTCTCTCGGTGTCACATTCCTTCCCAGTCCCATTAATCTCAGTGCACGCACACACACACACACACACACAGAGTTTTGTTTTGATCACTTCTGAGGACACAACAGTGACTTACTTTCAGCACTTAGTTCAATAATCTTAAACTAACCTAAATCAAGACCTCACCTTAAAATTTGCACTTTCTTTGATTTTCTTTGTTACCCTAAAAAATAACATGAATTATTTGAATGTAAGTTGCATAAACAGATTTATGTCCCCACAACATTAGAAATAAAAGAAGACACACACGAGCGCACTCTCAGTGTGTGCGCACGCTATGATTTCCCATGACGCTGTGGGAAAAAACAATGGAGCCATTCATCACTTTGGATGAAGTCTAGAGATGCTACACACACACGCACTCACACACACACACACGCACTCACACACACACACACACACTTTGGTGGTTGCTGGTTTGAATCGTCATTAATTTCTCCTTCTCAGCAGTTAAACACTGAAAATTCTCTTCCAGCTGTAATTTGTCACGATATATTTTGGAGTAAGTGGGCCACCTGACTGTCATGTTGATACCATGGAAACCAGCCTCAACCATCGCCATCACTGCCACTGTGATGTTTCAGACAACTTTAATACTACTGCAAGAGTTTTTAAAGTTAAAACTGTAACACCTGTGGGAGAGCTCGTACGCATCAGTTTCCATGAATTAGTCATCGTGCCGTGCAGTCAAAAATAACTTCAAAGTGAGTTTAGGTTTAATTATTAAACGTCTGAAAAAGTTTCCTGTGTGAATTCTGTGAGATCTTCTGTTTCCTCTAGACGATTATGAAGCCGTCTGCAGCTGTTGACAGCAGCTGGCACGCGGAGCCCCGCCAGAGCAAAGCAAACAAAATGTAGCTGATGTGCAAAATTTAGTTTTTAGCAGAGATTTTGAAGGGTAAGGGTCACTTTAAGGCAGACAATGTGACATTTGTCCTGTGTAAGCTGCATTTTGCATAAAGCTGAAGTCAAGGCTTGAAAGATCCAAAATGCAGATAATTTTTAATACACGGCTAAATGAACATGTGTCACCTGCTCAAAGGCCTGCCAGAAAGAATATTCATGCATATGAAAGTAAGTGATTAAGTCTTGAGCTTAGCAGGTAATATTTAATATAAGTGTCTCCCTGTCTCTTGGCAGGTAACACAAAAACAGGAAGTGGTGGAGATACGTCAGTTTTCAAGCATCTATTCATCTTCTGAAGCTTATCCGGGGCCGGGTCGCGGGGGCAGCAGCCTAAAGAGAGAAGCGCAGGCCTCCCTCTCCCCAGCCACCTCCACCAGGTCTTCCGAAGGGACCCCAAGGCGTTCCCAGGCCAGCCGAGAGATATAATCTCTCCAGTGTGTCCTGGGTCTTTCCTGGGGTGTACTCCCAGTAGAACATGCTGGGAACACCTCACCCAAGAAGTGCCCAGGAAGCATCCCAGTTGGATGCCCGAACAAACACAACTAGCTCCTTTCGATGTGGAGCAGCAGGCTCCAAAAATGCACCTGTGCCATTACCGGGTAGGTGATAATGTTCATAGCCTTGTTGTGCAGAGCCAGTGATAAATATAGCATAAAGAAGTACTGAAGTACTGTTGGTTAAATTGTACCTAGATGAATCACCTAGATTGTTAATATGCAGAACAATATTTTTCCAACATATTTTCATATCATATGATATGAAACAAACAAACCTTTTAAGAGTTAAAATTGACTTTGCTTCTCCTGCCTGGGTTTGCAAGTTTGGTTCAGCTGAATTCTCTGATCCCTGCAAAACTAATATGATTTTGAGATGTATTTCCTCTCAGCAAGCTGAAGTTGCAATGAAGTCAGCATTAGTAAGCCTCTCTGTCAAAGTCAAACAATGCATCATAAAATGATAACACACAGAAGGAGATTTATGTGTTTGTTGCAGCAGAGAGAGCAGCACATGGGCCCTCCAATAATTTCAGATATTTTTCCTATCTCTAATAAACTGCCAGCCTATGAAAATCACCTGTAGTAGCAGAACAGGTATTTCAGCTACAGCACAAGCTGTCTAAGGACTGCAAATAGGGCAAGAAACTGAATTTTTGAGTGGAATTCATCAAGAACAGGACAGAAGGGTTCAGGAACAAAGTGGGTAAAGACAGATGAGACTGAAATTACATTTTACGAGGCCAACAGAAAGCTAAAAAATGTGGGAAAAGATGGTTATAGCCATGACCAAAGCTTCCTAATCATCAGATAAACATGGAAAAGACATAGGAAAAAAAACTGTCCTATTAATGGCCAGCAGGGGGCGACTGCAGTGGTTGCAAAAAGAAGTCAGGCTCTATAGACGTCTATGAGAAAATGATCTTGTAGAAGGGTGTGTATGTGTGGCTAGACCTGAGTCTGGGCATTCTTGTGCCTTGCCTCCCTGCTGCTTCCTGGTGGTCGCTCCTGCATCCTCCACCGCCCCCCCAGGGTGTGGGCGCCTTGGGGTTCCTGGTTGTGGGCCGGGGTGGCTTGGGCTTCTTCGGCGTGGGGGGTGGGCTCTGCGGTGTGTCGGGCGGTTCTTGGGCACCTGGGGCCCTGACGCCGGCCTGCACGGGGGGCTGGCCTCTGGCTCGGCTGGTTTTCTGTTGCCCCAGATTCCCGGGGGCCCTTGCTCCTCGACTGGGGGGGCTCCGTCCGGGGCCGCCCGCTCCCCTCTGCTGCGGTGGGCGTGCCAATGGTGCTAGAATGTGCAGCCACGGGTTTTTCGTGGCTCTTGGGGGCTGTGGATGGCTCGGGTTTCCTGGGTCCCATGTCGCCTGCCTCTGGCCTCTGGGGGTGGAGCGATGGCTCTCTGCCCTCGTTGGTAAGTGCATTCCATGACACAAACACGCACCAACACAGCACAACAAAATTGTTGGGTGTGTGTGTGTGCATGTGTGTGTAAATATACGTATGTGTCTGTATACAATTTATTTATTTTGGTTAATTAGCTGGTGTTCTGTCCCCCTCTATCTTTCCCCTTTCTCCCACCTTTTTCTCTTTTCTTTTTCTCTTTCAGCCCGTCATTTCTGGAATAACTAAAATATGTATATACACACAACTATAATTAAAGAATAAACATCAACAAGATAAGCCTACAAAGAATATATAGAGCTCATCTTGGAAGAATAAATATGTTTGGCACAAAAGTGCATTCAGATTACTATTTTGCTTGCACAAACTGCCAGACATGACAGGCTAAAAAAAAAAAGAAAGAGAAAATGATCTTTGGTGAACATTTTGCTGATGCTGGTCTCAGTTTGATCTGATTCAATAGAAAATGATGTCCAATATGATCCAAGATTTCATAAAGCAGTAGGTGATGAATGATGGCTACAATATATAAATAGCTTGAAATAAAGCTAAAATTCAGCATCTACTTTTATCTCACTGTCGTGGATTTGACCTTAAATGCAAATGCCGGAAGTAGCACACTCAGCAAATATCACTGCACTTTAGGATCGCTTTGAATAGGAACATTGACTTTAATATTCTTTAAGGCTATAACCTGAGTACATTAAAACAGTAACAGTACTGCAAAAACAATTTGGAAAATAATAAAACAAGTCAAGGTCCTTACTGTTGTAGAAAAAAGGAAAAGCGTTCTGCACTCAGACGGCACTCATTCAATTTGATTTCAGTTTTATTTATATAGCATCAATTCACAACAGTAGTTGCCTCGATGTGCTTTATATTAAAGGAAAAGACCCTACATTACTGGAAAGAAACCTCAACAATCACACCGTCCCCTATGAGCAAGCACTTGGTGGCAGTGGGAAGAAATAAACTCCCATTTAACAGCAAGAAAAGCCCGGCACAGGGAGGGGCAGCCATCCACCGTGACAGGTTGGGGAAAGAAAAGAGAACAGAGACAAGACAAAAGATACAGAGAACCAAAGTTTAATAAGTAATGATTAAATACAGTAGTGGTGTTTAAACACACAGAGGTGAGCGAAGAAGAAAAGCCAGCCTTCAAATAATAAATGCATGAATTAACAGCATGACTTTCTAATTTTAGTGATACTGCCCAAATGAATGAAAGCAGACCTACACATTTGTTTAATATGTGTGTACTGAAGGACATATCCTGCTAAAAAATTACTCCACGATTCGTCAGAGTGTTATTGGAGGCCAAGGTAATGCCATCCCGTGTACGAATATGGTCAGATACTATGTTTCTAAGATTCTTAGGACAGAGTACAAGAACCTCAGTTTGTCTGACTAGAAACATGAAATTAGGTCATCCAGGCCTGCAGTTTAACTAGTTAATTTTATCACCTGGCTTCAGGGATAAAGCTGAGTATCATCTGCATAGAAATGAAAATGTATGCAGTCTTTTTATTATTGCCTTTTTTTTTAATGAGATTTTTTTTTCATTTCTTAATCACTTTGTACTTTCACATTTATTCTCTTTATTAGTTTTAGGTTCAGTCACAGAACAGTACTTGAATAGTGTTAACAAAAGACAGCGCTTTGGGTTAAAACAGACCCCTTCACAAAAATAACCCTTCTAACTTACAAATAGCAACTGCAAACAAGCCACACTGGGAGGATTGACTAATAGCACTAACTGCCACTTCTTAGATGAAAAACAGGAATGCAGTATTCTGGAAGAGGAACATTTCAGTGACTTTGATTGCTGGAACACTGGCAGTACCATATTAAAAAGACAAACCATGTAAACACAAATGATATTTAAGCAATATTTAGCTCTAATGATGAAAGAAAATACAAGGAAAGTGAAATCCAGCTTTATTCAATCTATATAGAACAGAGGAAATACAAAAAAGACTGGCTTCTCTAAGTGAAATATAGAAAACTTTGCCAGCAGTTTCTCTTGACTTGCTACCTGTGACTTCCACAGGACAGCAAATAGATGAAAGTGATTAAAGTGAAACTGGATTACCACAACAACCAAAGTGGATCTAAACTGATGTAGTGGACCAAATGATGTCTTTGATCACCTGCAGCTCAGCTCTGTCGAAGGTTAGTGCCTCCTTGAATTCCTAAAATATTTTACAACATAGTTGCTCATTAGGTCATATATCTTGAAGAAGCACAGAATTGATGCTTTCAAGCGGATAGTCCAAATGTACTCATCTGCTTTCCAGTTTAGTTTTCATTAATCCCACTGCACACACAAACTCTCCCCTCACAGCATCCTCTATCCTAGTTTTAGCTGCTGCAATGCCAACAACATCTCCTGTAGCGCTTATGTAAATTTAGCTCTCTGGATAGCAGTGCAGCAGGAAGTTACCTTCATGAACTCTTCGGCCAGAAAGCAGATTTGGTGTTCAGACTAATGAACTGTCCTATGACTTGTTGTCTTGCTGGCTCTCAGGCTTTGGATAGAAACCGAACAAATCACAATAAGGTTGACCATTTTTCTTTTAATATCGTCCAATCAGAAAACACAAGAAACCAAAGAAACGTTAACAGGAAGTAGGATTAAAGGCTTCTCTGGGACTTCCTGTGTCCTTCAAATTTTGGTCCCAAGCCATAATCATGATCATCACAACCATTATTATGTTCGCCAACGTCAACATCTTCATAGTCCACAATTTTAATTTCCATATCATCACATTTGTTACAGTGTTTATTGTACATGGGGCAGCGTTGTTGTGTGCTTTGTATCTGTAAACCAAACTTCCCTGAATGGACAATAAAGGTGGAAAACGCACTGAATAATTAGTATACTGATTAGAATAATACTAATTAGCTTTTTCACATCATCAACATTTGTCTTTACTGATGCCGCCTTCATCATTAGTTCCACCATCATAATTATAATCATTTAATTATGACTGGTACTGCGGCCCTCATTCCCACCACTGCCATTTTCTTCATCTTCACACACACACATCAACATACATCACTGGACACACATTTTATAGAAGCAGGCAGGTCCATTAATTTGTATATGGCTCAATTATTAACATCTAAGAGAAGAGGAACAACTTCGACGTCTGCTGAACAGGACAAAGGTTCAATTCAACACACATTAAAGTCCTTTTTTAAAACCTTCTTAAAGCCTCCAAAGCTTCCACAGGTGTTGTCTTCAGGCATTTTTGTGTCCAGCTCATGTTCCTCAGACTCGCGAGTCCACAGAATCATTTATATTTAAACTCGGCGGGGCAAAAATCAGAAATCCACTCATTGTACTCATTCATTGTACTGTTAAATCCGTCATGGCTGCAAGACTCTTAGCCTCAGAGTCCACAGAAGTGAAGAGCCCATTATACTGTACAATCCACATCGATCAGAAATCTGTAGAATCTGTCGCATTTTCCATCACACAGTCAAAGAATCCATTGTTTTATATTCTGCAACACAGCAGAATCTGTAGAAACTCCACAAAGCAGTCAGATCTACCACAGTATGGCGTGCATGGTCAGTGCTGCTGTACACTGCCTGTTGCATTTTGTAATCCATCACATTGCAGCGTTGGAGCTGTCCCGTATGGCATCAACTCTGCCAAACTGCTGGATCCTTCTTACCATAGAATTTATCATTACAGACTTTGAGTTTCATCAGTAATTCACGGTGTGAAGTTCTGTTCATCAAGCTGTACATTCCATCATTCTGCAGAATTTGACACTCTGAAAAGTCCATCGTGCATTCCAATCTTTAAATAAGTCCATTGGTGATGACCTCCAATCTGTCACGTCAATATAAGTACAATTGTGTTTAAAAAGCCACATCATCTGCATATAACAACACTAAACACATTTCTCTAAATGACATGCTTTCAGCTGTCTCATTGGATATTTACCATCTTTGAGTCTTCTCGTGGATTTGTCCACTTGAGGACAAAAAATAAAAAAATAAATGATTGACTGAAATCTAACCAGTGACTGGCTAAAAAAATATCCTGTTGTTGCGACTGCAGAAGTTGAGGCTGATGTGCTTTGTCCAACAACGTTCTGGTTTTGTGCTTTGTGAAACCACAGAGATCTTTTTGAACTGTTATTTGGTCACTAATTTAATTTCAAAAGATTGCCATCAGCCGGAAAAAGCTTTTCTCAGTTTTCCACAAGGAAAGCTTCCAACATTCACATCCATTTGCAGTTTAGGTAATCCTTCTAAGGAGGTTTTATCAGACTTTAAGAGGTCACAAAATAGCAGGTTTGCTGGCTGACAGATCTGGGGTGGGTGGTGTTTGGGGGAACTATTACAATTAAAACTGACCCCTTTTGGTAGCTTGCCAACTGAGTGGACGCAGGTGTCAATTTGGTAGCAAAAGTCATATATTAATGCTCTAAGGTCCAAGTCATAATTGCTGACCCCAAAAGGGCCAGAAACTCTAACTGTATGCTTTGAAGACAAGAAAAAGTATCTTTTTTTGCTCGTCTCTTTTTAATGATATTGATGTTGCATTATCCCCCCATTGCCAAGACTTGAACGTTTTTTTAAAGAATAAAAATTACATATTGCGATAGATTAGGGTTATTACCAATGAAGACGTTCAGACAGCTAACTGGATCATGCCAATGTGTAGCTGAAAAATCATTGGCAACTCATTTGTTTGAAATTGGGAGGTTATAGGCTTTATCCTTCAATTCATTTTATTTTTTACAACAAAGTTCAGTGTGTGTATATTCAAGTCTTAATGCTAACCTGATATTTGGTCCAGTTTTGTGCAAGAACTAAATAAATAAAAACATCAAAGATGAAATTATTTTTGAATGAAATTGGTATTGAATGGTGTACATTTTTATAGCAATATATAAATAAGTAATTAACTGGTTCACATCCAGCAGGTCACAGTGAACTGTTTAGATTCACATTT
>VUQJ01032180.1:0-11129 GCA_015108635.1 Andinoacara biseriatus | reverse complement strand
TAATCTTATTCTTGTTTTGGTCAATGTATGAGCGAGAAATTACAGCAAGCAGGAAGAATGGGGAGGGCAGGAGAGAGAGACAGGATGTGACCATCTATTTTGTGAGCCAGTTCAAACATCAGAGTAGTGATTTGTGTAACCCTGCCCCACAGATCAAAATGGACTCTCAGATGACAAAGCAGGCCCTGAATGAGATCGAAACCCGACACACTGAGATCATCAAGCTGGAAAACAGCATCCGCGAGCTGCACGACATGTTCGTCGACATGGCCATGCTGGTCGAGAGCCAGGTACGTCCCATGATGCAACAGGAAGGTAATGCAACCCAGCAGATGCTGACTGGGCAACACAGATTAAGTTCTGCCTCCCGCGTGTTCACAGGGAGAGATGATTGACAGAATTGAGTACAATGTGGAACACTCTGTCGACTACGTGGAGCGAGCCGTCTCCGACACCAAGAAGGCCGTCAAATACCAGAGCCAAGCTCGCAAGGTAAAGTGTTCCGAATCCCGGATGATTTTTGTTACAACTAGAACTGCAGCCTGTTACATACAGTGGGGAAAATAAGTATTTGATACACTGCCGATTTTGCAAGTTTTCCCACCTTATCGTTACTTATCTCTGTATTGTATATTTGTAATATTGTATTATAGTATTTATAGTTATGTTTTTTATGCAAGCACCAAGTACCGCAGCAATTTCCTAATGTTGTGAACCTCTTCACACATGTGGCAATAAAAGTTTCTGATTCTGATTCTGACATACAAAAAATGAAGAGGTCTGAATTTTTTTATCATAGGTACACTTCAACTGTGAGAGACAGAATCTAAGAAAAGATCCAGAAAAATCACATTGTATGATTTTTGAATAATTGCATTTTATTTTATGAAATAAATATCTGCTTACCCACCAACCAGCAAGAATTCTGTCTTCTACAGACCTATTATTTTTTCTTTAGGAAGCCCTCCCATTCTGCACAAATTACCTATTAGTGTATTAATTAAACCTCTTTGAACTTGTTACCTGTATAAAAGACACCTGTCCACACACTCAATCACACTTCAACCTCTCCAGCATACCTGAGACCAAATAGTTGACTAAGGACATCAGGGACAAAATTGTAGACGTGCACAAGGCTGGGATGGGCTACAGGACAACAGATAGAAGGCAACAACTGTTGGTGCAATTATTAGAAAATGGAAAAAACACAAGATGACTGTCAGTCTTCCTCGGTCCAGGGCTCCTTGCAAGATCTCACCTCGTGGGGTAAGGATGACCCCGAGAAAGGTCAGGAATCAGCCCAGAACTACACGGGGGACCTGGTCAATGACCTGAGGAGAGGTTGGACCACAGTCTCAGAGAGATGACTGTTAGTAACACACTATGTTATCATGGATTAAAATTTTGGAGGGCACACAAGGTCCCCCTGGTCACGCCAGCAAATGTCCAGGCCATTTCAAGGGGTGGTGTTGCTGGCACATGTTGGCACATGCACCTGTTTTAAAGGGTCTTGTTGGTTTTGTAGAATTTTGGTTCAGTAGGATTTTGTAAATAAATAAATAAATAAATAAATAAAGTTTGCCAGTGACCATCTGGATGATCCAGAGGAGGCATGGGAGAAGGTCATGTTGTCAGATGAGACCAAAATAGAGCTTTTTTGTCTCAATTCCACTTGCCGTGTTTGGAGGAAGAAGAAGGATGAGTACAACTTCAAGAACACCATCCCAACCATGAAACATGGGGGTGGAATCATCATACTTTAGGGTGCTAGGCTGAAAAGGGGATAGGACAACTTCACCGTATTGAAGAGAGGATGGATGGGGTCATGTATCACGAGATTTTGGCCAACAACCTCCTTCCCTCGGTAAGAGGATTGAAGAGGGGTCTCTGCTGGGTCTTTCAGCATGACAATGATCCCAAAAACACAGTCAGGGCAACTAAGGAGTGGCTCCATAAGAAGCATTTCAAGGTCCTGGAGAGGCCTAGCCGGTCTCCAGACCTGAACCCAAAAGAAAATCTTTGGACGGAGCTAAAACTCAGTGTTGCCCAGCGACAGCCCCAAAACCTAAAAGATCTGGAGAAGATCTGTATGGAGGAGTGGGCCAAAATCCTGCTGCAGTGTATGCAAAATTGGTCAAGAACTACAGGAAACATCTGACCTCTGTAACTGCAAACAAAGGCTTCTGTACCAAATATTCTGTTTTTCTATTGTATCAAATATGTATTTCATGCAATAATTCTGTTTCTCACAGTTGAAGTGTACCTATGATAAAAATTACAGACGTCTCCATTTTTTTGTAGGTGGGAAAACTTGCAAAATCAGCAGCATATCAAATACTTATTTTCCCCACTGTATGAAAGATAAAACAAGTCAGCCTTCTTTTTACAAAGGAGTTGCCCCCTGCTGGCCACTTCAGCCAAGAGTAAAAACCTTTGTCCCAGACTTCGAGACTTGTTCTTCAGTCGTCCAGTAAACATCATAATGTTGCCTTTGCAGTCAAACCATAACAGCACCTCTCTGCTTTCTCTTGTCACCCTGCAGAAGAAGATCATGATCATCATCTGCTGTGTCATCCTCGGCGTGGTCCTGGCGTCGTCCATCGGTGGCACGCTGGGCATGTAAGATGCTCCGCCACCTGCTGCCGTGACGACTAAACACCGACTGACCGACCGTCCGACTGACAGCCAGCAGAGAAAAGAAATACCAACGACAACACAAAAACTTGAAACACAAATGCAAGACAGTTAACCAATCAGCTAGGAAGAGATAACAGTCCAATCACAGATAAGAGGAAACACCACGGGTTCGGGTGGGGTTCAAAAAACAAGAAAAAAACATGAGAAAAATGCCATCACATTATAGCTGACTGACTACACAACATATACAAAAGAGGGTACAAATAAACCTATTTATTACAGATGTACATGTAAATGTATTGAACATGAAGCAACACATGGGTTAGCTACCTGTAAAAACCAATGACCTATAATATGACATTTGTTTGTTTGTTTGTTTTGCCTCTTTTCTTATTTTTGAAAAGTTTCTTTCGTTTTTCCGGAGTCTCCAAGGACAGTGATGGTGATGGCTGCTGTGGTGGGAGTTCTGCCCGTAGAGGCTCCGGAGCTTAGCGCTTTCGGGAATAAGCTTAAAATAACAAAAACAACTTTTCCATCACATTCTGGAACTTTAGAGTGTTCTGGAGCTGCGCTCTGGAGCACATTCTGTTCCAGAGCGCAGACGGGAACAAGCAACCTGAGCTCCAGAATGTTGGCCTGCAGAACAAGCACCCTCCGGCTTTGGTAGAACCAGCTTTGTCCCCTTGTTTCTGAGAGGGACTTACCATTGGCTCAGCTGCCTCTTTAGACCACCTCTCATTGGTTGCTCACTCCTGGTGTTCACCTCAGTCAGCCAATGAAATTAGCTTAAACTGGTGAAGCCTGACCTGCCACGCGCCATTTAGAACACGCCGAGGACGTTGACCGTGACACGCTTCCCTCTGAGCTATTTTTCCAAACCAGCTGACGGGTTTGGAAAGGGGGAGTGTCACCACAAAATGGCAGGTGTCCACAACAAGAACCTCCCCTTTTTGTCACACCTATCCAACCAAAGAGCTGGGGGAGGGAGGGCCTCTGGTCGTCCAGCTAAATTTGATTGGCCAGCGGCAGAAAGGAACGTGATGTTTGACTGACAGGTGAATGGTGGGGAGGAAGGGAGTTAGGAGGTTTCAGAGGAGCATGGGAGGAGCGGGAGAGTTAATCTATGCAGTTTAGAAAAACATGAGGACGGGTTGTCCTGCCTCCCCATAACTGAGACAGCCAATGAGGATTGGGCATTTCAATGATCTGATCACGCTGATTGCTGTAGATCCATAGTAGTTAAGGCTGGGTGTCATCTCGAAGCTGCCACAACTGTTCTTCTGGAAGATTCTAAAAAATGAAGAGAACACATTAAAAAGTAAAGAAGAAAAACTAATGTAAAAAGAACACTAAGAAACGCTGGCTGCCCTGATTACCTGAGTGTCGCGGTGATATCGTTGCTTTTTCTGTTTCTTGATGGGGAACGTTTGTTGCTTCGTTGTTTCCGTGGTGCTGCTGTTTTGGTGCGTGTGACGCGTCCCGTGACGTATCGGCCTGACACGATTTAGCTGTTAATGTTTAGTCTGTACATTTTGAAGCATTCGCCCGGATCCTACCTGCAGCCCTGAGTGTGAGTGTGTGTGTTTGAGGACTGTGACTTTTCATCTGCACCGTTTGAATGCCTGAGTTGCACAGGTGCTACTGAACAGCAGAAGGTTTTCCTATTGGTGGATTTTCTCTGTGGAAGGTGGAACATGTGACATGCACACATTCATGTAAATTCCTAACATTCAATTCAATTCAATTTATTTATACAGCGCCAATTCACAACAAACAGTCGCCCCAAGGCGCTTTGTATTGTAAGGTAAAGACCCAACAATACTGATCACATGTGCTGCATTTGATAGGAACTGGGAACTTGGAATTTCTAATTTCCCAAAAAGAAGAAAAAATGAAAAGGAAACACCATCAGTGGAGATCTCTTGCTTGGTTGATTACTTTATTGCTTGATTAAAAGAAAGTTGGTTATGGGTTAAAGTGAATTTCTAGTTCTGGTTTACAGCTTCCACAGTCTATCAAATGCAGCAGTAGCACATGCATGAACATTACATTTGACTTTTCATGCAGACACACTGGAAACACCCCCTCTCCCCGTGGTACATATCAAGCCAGTGACTGCATTGCTTAGCATGCTATAGTGTTAGCTTGTATTTTGTGTAGATTACGTAGAAGCAGCTCTTTAGAGATTGGTAATCAGCTTTCTTCCTTTTTTAACGTTAAAGATATTTTTTGTGTGTCCAGATTGGCACTGGGACAAAGACAGCTGAAGATGTAACGTAGAAATTGTTGCATTAGCAGTTAGCGGTGTGTCTGCAGGACTATCACTCTTTACACGAATGAGAGTGCCAGTTGAATATAAGCTAATTATAACTGAGTGAAAGAAGTTATTCAGAAGTCAATCAGAGTCTGATGGGGCAAACAGACCCAGTCTTACATTTCAGGACTCTGTGCTATAAACGCAGACCTGGGTTTGTTTCCAGTTTTACATGAATCTGAAGATCACGACGCCACCTGCGCTAATGTGACTGACTGTGGCTTTGAAGAGGGAGGTTCGTCTACGCTCAGGCTCTGTGATACGGAGGTTCGTCCACTTCTGTTGAGGCCTCTGCTGGATGATGTCTCCAAATACTAGCTTAAACTCCACAGAGTCGCCTCACGCTCAGTGTTCATTAGATTAGTTTTGTTTGATGGTGTCTTTTCTGGTTTAATGCAAAATCTATTTCAAGGGGACTTATTCTGCTCAGTTCAAGCTCTAGATTTTTTTTTCTGAACCCTGACTGATCTTTTACTGTTGCTTCATACAGCCCCTCAGTTCGGAAACAAGCCCCTTTAGCTCTGGACTGGCCAGCTTTGGGAAGCCTGTGGAGAGCCAGCGCCCGGTGCTGATGAGCACATGGCTTCAAACTTCCCTGAATTTCAGTTTTCCAGTAGTTTTTTCTGAGCAAATACTTTTAAGTTCAGTTAATTATTTGAAAATTTTAGCATGAATATCTGACTGTAAAATTGTATGAGAGACTTATAAAAAACAGCTTTCATGAATCTTTGTTTAATAAGTCAAAGCTTGTTTTTGGCTTTCTTGCTCTTTAGAAATCTGGAAATCAGGAAGCTAACATTACGGACTGTTTGACACTTGGCAAATAATCGCTGTATTTGTCCAGAATTAGCAACCATCAGAAAGTCGTCAATGTTTTGTGGAATACGTGTATTTTCTCGCCAGTCACGGTAGTTATCATTAGCTTTAGATGTCTGTGGTGCTGTATAGATGATTGTTAGCTTAAGGTGTGGACATGAGTGCAGTTTGTTTAATTCTTTGGCCTCCTAAAACCAAAACTTGTGTGTTCACCAAAGCTTCGCAGACCCTCCCCCACCCGACTCCTCCAAAGAGTAAAATCCAACAGATGTCTGTTCATGTGACTTGTCCGTAGATTTAGATCAATCTTGCACTTTTCTCTGCTGTTGTGTTGTTGGCTTCATTCTGGTTTTAAGAGTTTTCCATCTGGCTTTTCAAATGTAGACCAGTGGATTAAATATAACTTTCTCCTGTAAATCAGACCCAGTGTGCTTGTTTTACCTGAATTTAGGCGGCTCACATTTCTCTTATACATGCAGGGAATCTAAACTTAAGTTCCTCTTGGCTGTCTTCAACACAGTGCTTATTTCATTGCCCATCAGCTCCATCTCAGCCGCTCGACAGTTGCTTCAGCTCCACGTTCTCAGCGGTTGATGGTTGTCCAGGTGGCGTCACAGTCGTCGCGGTAGTCTTGCTTTGGTGATTGTGGTGGATGTGAGGATGCCGTCATAGCACCAGCCAGCTTGTTGACACTGATTTTCCATGTGTGAGTGAGTGAGTGTGTGTGTGTGTGTGTGTGTTTTCTGTAAAGTTCCCGTTCCTGTTCGGCAGTCACCCATCAGGTCCTGCCGCCATCCTCTTGAAAACACGGACAAAACCTCACGAAAACCACGCAGGCATTAACGGTTAAATAAACAGCTTGGTGAAGGTTCAAATGTTTGTCCAAGTGTGCAACCTCCCCCGTCCTCTCGTCTCCCCGTTCCCGTTGTGTTGTAGATGTTTGGTTGTACAAAAAGATGACACTGAGGGGGCGGAGTCTGCCCCTTCCCTTTGCCCCGCAGACCCCGCCCATCCCACTGTGTGTACTAATTATAATAATAATAATAATAAAAAAAGGCATGCAAAAGCGTTGTGGAGTTTGCATGATGGTGTTTTTTGTACCCCACCTCCCCTTCCATGTCGTGCACTTTACCGCCCATTGGACCTGTTGGTTTCTATGGAAACGCTTCACGTAAGTTTTGTTTGTGACGCGTTGTTGGAATTATTTTTACACTTTTCTTTAACGAACGGTTTGATACTTAAATGTGAAAGGTTCAAATTTCAAACACGCTCCCATCCTGCTTCCCCCGTGACCCCGACACTGAACCCCGGCCCCCCCGCTAGGTTCAGATGCCACCGTTACCACCCAATGTCTGCCTGTTCGCTTCCACTGTTGCATTTGTGTTGCGTGTTTGTGGACGAGCGTTAATTCTTCGACCGGCCTCGTGTGTGTGCAGCATGCCTCCCTTCGTCTTCAGTGAAACAAGATTGTTGAATAAATGTGCAGATGTGTGTGTGTGTGCGTGTGTGTGTGTGTGAGAGAGAGAGAGAGAGTGTGTGTTGAAGCAGCACGAGTTGTTTCAATGTGCGAAGCGTCCAACTGCAGGTCGGCGGGTCTCAGCCGGTTTCACAAATCCCACAATTTTTTCTGAAATTGCAACAACAGAGAGCAGAGCTGTTTGAAGACGCCATGTTCACTGTTACTGTTGTTGTGTTGATTCGATTAAAACCAAAGCGTTTCCGCCCTCCCCTCAAAACGTTCACCGCTAATCTCAAAGAGCACAACGCGAGTCGAGTTTACACTGAGGTGATCGTCACAAATGGAGAATAAATATACGAATAAAAAAAGAATACAACAATAAAAACAACCCCCCCCCCTCCCCCGCCAGTCCTCACAGCATGTTGACTTGTATAACAATCAAATCGACCGGTCTCGTTATCTCACACCACAACAACCTCCTTCCACCAATATTTTTTGTAGTCTCATTAGTGGAAAATATGACACATAATCATCTGCAAAGCACGTGTATGCTCCTCCTTCGCTTGAGGCACAAACGGAGATGATGGTGGTGCTTTTTTCTTTGAGTTACTAATTCATGTTATTTTGGTGCCATTATTTTCTATACAGCTTGTTTACCAGTTGTGTTCATGCTCCAGGACCAATGCTCCGCTGCAGGTCACAGTTTCAAAGCCCCCCCTGCACCATCTGAGCTAGCTGAGTTAGCTCCGCTGCGCCCTCCCATACAGCTAAAAAGAAAATGGTTAAATCTGGAGAGAGGAAAAAAATCAGCACCCTTTGATCCATAAAATTATGGTGTATTTTAGATTCTTTTTTTGCAGCTGCAATTGGTCATTTTCTTAAAAGACGATGTCCCCGTTAGTAATCCTGTGAGGCAGAGCAAGAAGTGCTGTTCTAAAATTGTTGTTTGCAGCGACTCGCCGTTTGAAACGAGGCTCGGAGGTTTGGAATAAATTCTTCCCTTGCTTTCACGTATGTGCAGCAGAGATAAAGCGCCTCCCATAAACCTACAGTGAGCATTTTTCCTGTGATTAAATGACTGCAGTCTTGTTAACTGAAGTCGCACATATACACAAGAATATATATAAATATAAATATATATATAAATCTTACACCAACATACTGCATTTCTATAATTGTACGTACGTGGCTGCATTGCCGTTACGGCTTTTCTTTGTTGTTTCTGTTGGCTTTGTACAGTTTCTGGCAGAGCGGGGTGCAGAAAGCTGGAAAAAATCACATGGAGAGGGTTTGAGCGCGACGCCAAGACTCCAAAGACTGACTTACCGTTAGCTGTTAGCCATTAGCCTGAGCAGAAGCAACGCGGCGTGGTGCCAACCTGTACTTCGGGGGTCATGTTTCCACGCTCTGCAGTTATTTCTGCAAATGAAGTCGTGAGCACTCGTGTCTGTCTTCCTATTTTCAGCAGATGCCGAGCTCACAGACCGTGAGGATGCACACTACCCTGTGCGTTTTCACTCCTCCGCTGTTGCATGGTTAAACCCGTCTCTACGATGATTTTTGTCTTCCTGAAACTATTTTCAAAAACCAAAACGTGTTCAGCACCCCGCTCTGGATGATGATGTTGTGGCTTTGAGCTGCAGCTGCGACTCGATATTCTTTCATTTGATGCTGACACGTTCGTCCTTTTGCTCTCTGACAGTATTTGCTTTGTATCAGTGTTTATTTTCCCTAGTGGGGGGGTGGGAGGGGTTAGGGGAGGGGCCACACATATAGACCACGCCCCAATCATACCTGCCATAGCAAGTAGGAAGTCACTCAAATCAATTGTTATCGTCATTATTATTATTGTTATTGTTATTATTATTATTATGATTATTACCATAAAAGACAAATAAAGATGCAGTAAACATTTGCAAAAACCCGAAGAGAGACCGAACAGCTTCACACAAAGTGATCAAACAAACAGAAAAACTTTAAAAAAGGGAGGTGATTCTATAATAGCAATGATTTAAAGAAGTACAAAAGGAGTTATGTTATCATAAATAATAGTAGTCATATTGAATATTGAATGCTCGCAATTTTGTCAAACTGAAACTGGATTCTTTGTGTTATGTAATTATTGTAAATAACTTCAAAGAGAGAAAAAAATGACTTGCATGTCTATGTATAAATCTACTGAGATATCTATTCCCGTCAAAGTTGGCAAGAAGTTTGATCTCTGTCCTTTTTTGCCTCTTTTGCCCTGCCCGGCCGTCACCTGCCCTCACGTCGGCATCCCCCTCTATTTATTTGTGCGGCTGAGAGGCAACAGCGGAGAGGCGGAGAAACATCACTTCCAGTGTCGCGTCTGCACATGCTCAGTTCAGAGTCTGCGTCTGTGCCGGCCTGTAGAAGGAGGGCACGGCGGTGTTTTTGGTAGCAGGACACCTGCTGGGCGGCACTGCTGTGCCTCTGAGCGCTCGCATCTCTTCATTTCTGTCTGAAGCCGTTTGTTTGAGGCACCAATGAAATGACTGCGCAGGTCTTTGCGGCACAAATGCAGCCACACCTCCATCCGTTACCCCAGTTCCAGAGGCTCCACTCACTGGCTCCTCTGATGAAAGTGCTTCCCTCCATATTAGGAAAATGAACCCCACCTCCAGGGCTTTCCAGGCCACACCCACCTGTCACTTTGGAAGCCCTGTTAGCAGTTTCCATACTCTCTCCCTGTCTCTGATTGTCCCGTCTCAGCCGCAGCGAGCTCGCCAAATGACACACAGAAAACTCCGTCTCTTTACCTGACTGTTTCCCCCAGAGTTTAGCCTGAGCCTACTCCTAAAAAACCCGACCCAACCTCCCAGCACGTAGCCATATACTTAGATACAAGTGCCAAGATCATCCTGCTACTCTACGAACAGTCTGATTGGTGAAAGCAGCTCTAAGATGAATATGTGTGACAAAGAAGTGTCACGGCACCACGCTGCTTACACCCGTCAGAGCCGAGAATCAGTGGGTTAATCCGGACAGCCTTTTTAATAAAAAGCATCAACTAAAAGCCTTCATCTTAGCCTGAATCTGATGTCAGACACACAGGACCTGATTTCTACCCAACTGGAACCCATCCTAGTCCAGAGCTGAGACAATGAGCCTGAAAGCTTCTGGAAAAGTTTCAGTTTCAAAATTGCATCCTGTGTTTCCCTGACGTACCTCAGCCCACTGCCACAGTCTTCCTTCTGCATGGCTTTTCCACTATTTAGTCCTCACCGAGTTCCTGGAGGAGGTCTCAGCTTGAGTTAGTTAGCGTCAGATGGAGGTTTTACCTGGTCAAACAGCTCAGCTTTACCTCTACACTGGGTCGCCAAATCCGCCACCTGATTTCAGGCCCGCTCTCTAGCCTCAGACAGGCCTAACCTAACAAAGTGTGCAATATTCAGAGAAACAAGGGCTTTCTTTATCATGCAGAGGCGCTGGGGGTGGCCGCAGAGCGCAGGCCTCCCGCGGGAACTCCGGGAACAAGACGCCATCCGGACGCTGTAAACGCATCTGTGAGTCCCAGCAGAAGTGAGAGCCCTCCCTGATTTTTAGGGTGGTTGGATAGATAAAGAACAAAACTATCTCGGGGGATGGGGGGGGGGACAGGGGGTGGGAGGCGGAGCCGTGAGGTCAGAAAATAACAAACAGCGACGAATCAGAAAGAGGACAGGGCAATCACGCTCTACGTGCAACTTTGACCGGAAATGCAACTTGTGTCCCGTTTTTTTTGTGTGTGTATGTGTGCGTAGCGTAATGTAAAAGCGATCTGTCCCCCCCCCGACCCCCCGGCCCACTCCCCCCTCTAAAAAAAACACACACACCCCCGACCCCTGCCCCCTCCAGCCCCCGTCTCCCCCTCCTCCCTCCTCTCTCGTACTGCTGTTGGCT